>WEIU01000726.1:22452-35827 GCA_013389925.1 Aegithalos caudatus | reverse complement strand
TTTGTGTGTGTGTGTGTGTGTGTATGCAAGTGTGTGTTTTTAAATTTTTTTTTTTAACTTTATTTTAGTCAGCTGGCTCTAGAAAAGCTGCTTCATTGTAATTACCACAGATGCTGTCTCACTTCATGTGTTGCGTGAATTTATGTTTTCACTGTTTTTGTAAACATGACACTGCCTTTAAGTTTATAAGGAGATTGAGGATGTGAGCTTCCAATTCACACCTAAACCAGTTATGCTCATGCCAGATAGAACTGTTGTAGTTTAGACATTTGTTACTATTTCCACTACAATTCAGTGTCCTAGCTGTGTAAGCATTTGCTCTAGGGTGAAGCATGTCATAAAAGACACATGAAAGGAACAGTTTTGATTTTTAGTTTAGAAACACAAACCCCAGACATTTTTCAATTAAAGACAGAAAAGAAGTTTTCAACTTTTATATGATTCTGGAATTTGTAACTATCCCTTTCATAGTGGTGAACAGCTCAGGGTGGGGAGTGAGGGAAATGGAAAGAGAGTGACAGCAAGAGGATATAGAGCAATTATTTCATGATCTTCTTTTGGGAAATGGTAAAAATCTGTATTACTGGATAACAATCCTCTCTGTGCAGTAACTCACTGCACACCCACGTGAGCTGCTTTTTCATGGGAGTAGCTCTATTGAAAGAACTACCCAGAGAAGCAAACCCTGCTCACCCAGATGTGTTTGCAAAGAGATGTTATCCTGTTCTTGTTTTATATTCAGTTAACAAGGAGATATAGGTATTTCACTAAAAAACAAGCAAAATAGAAGAAGGAAAAAATGTAGGAGTGTAAGCATATATAGCATTACCTTTAAATATGAAATTAAAGTTAATCCTTGTCCATTAAGGTCTGGAACTATTTTTAGCATCCTAAAAATACATTTTACTAAAATGAACCAAAAATTGCTGGATCTGATCTCAAACTAAATCTTAAATTACTAGTGTTAAAATCAATCTACAGGTTCTTTCTTGGTAATGACTGATAGAAAACGCAGATGCTCCTGTCAAATTCTGACCTCAAGGTTTGCCTCATAGTTTGAAACCAACTGTAAGAAATCAGTATTTCAAAATGATAATAAAGGTGTAGTAGAGCATTTATATATTGGTATAAATTTATGCCATCAACTCCACAGTTAAAAGGTTTAACTTCCTGTTTTAAAGAATGATCATTAAATTATCCCTTGTATCCTTGAAAATAGTTATTTTATTATTGCAAAGAATGTCTTCAATTTTTAAGATATGCTGGGGTAGAAAAGCCAAAATTTATACAAGGGATAAATTAAATGCTCAATTGGCCTATGTATATTGTCTGAAGGATCATATGTAAATGAGTATATTTAAAGCTGGTCAAGGTGCTATAAAAACTTTCACATCAGTTTGGAACATCTTACCCAATGAATTGCAAGCATTTGTTGGTTGGTTTTCCTTCTGTAGTTAATGTTACGTCTGTATATTTATCTGGTTATGTTAAATAAATAAGGCTGATAGAAAGGAGCAAGGTGATTAATGGAAACATAAAATCACAATTTTTTCTTGCATTTTTCATTGACATTTATTTAGCAGTAAACACGACATTTAGCACTTGTCCTGCAGGGCTACTTGTCTCATGGTTGGCAGGATCACTCAAGGCTGGGGAATCTTGTGTTTTCTGGTGGATCTTCACCTTGGATTTTCACACTTTGAAATAGAGTATAAAGCTGTTAGGAGACAATGTACTACTACAGCCCTTGGGCTTGCAGAAAGCTGTATTTATTTACCTAAAATAATATGTCTTAAGCTTTCTGTTTTCACAAACCATTTTTAATTTGATTTCTGGAGAAACATTTGAGAACCTGAACAGCCAAATTCATCACCATTTAAGTTTTTCTCATGGAGCAAAATTTAGACTTGCCCTTGGCTTTTGTCTCTTCTGTCAGTAAATTGGGAGCACAGAGGTGGGGAAGGATGAGGAGGCTGTGTAATTCTGTGCAAGACTGAGATCTCACCTTAGGGAGCAGTTGAGGGGCCTCGGCTGAGGCAGGCAGTTCCATATGTGCTTACAAGGAAAGATGCAGCCTGACACTGATGCTGGACAACAAACACATTTTTGTCACACTATTGCCTTTTACTTCCAGCTAATTATTTATATAAGGTCTCTTGAAAATTCAGAAGAGTGTTGTCATTGATTAATGTTTAACTAAATAGGAATTAGTACTTTGTTTTTATCTGTACTAAAAATGTCTTTTTACCTACTGTGAGGGATGTTGCCAGCTCTAAGAGATTGATTTAATGCTCATATTAAAGAAGGGATTTGGGACCTGATCAATTAAACATGTGAGCTAAGGCTTCAGTGAGGATTGTGAATCATTTTGGCAAGTTGTAAATATTAAAATTGATACAAGCTCAGAGACAGCATTTTTGTTAACTGGAGAAAAAGAGTCAATGTAGAAACAGATTAGAAATTGAGTGGGAAGAAGAAAATGTTGTCAAGTTTACTTTTCTATGGCTTATTGGATGCATCTATCACTACCGTGAAAAAAAGAATTTTCAAGACTGAATAACTGCTGTGTAACAAAATGGCACAATAGCTTTTGTAAATAGAGAGAGGAGGGAAGGCAGTGTCCAAAGGTAGATGAAATCTCATGGAATAATATAGCTCAGTAAATTTTCTGATTAAACCAGCAATATTTGGAATAAAACATTAAGAATAAAAATGTTTCACAGAACTCCAAGTCAATAGCAATGGAATGGTCTTTATAGGAGCCCAAAGGCTTTATTTTTTCTGCACCATGAAGGATCAAGGAATTGATAAATTCCTCAACCTTCCCTTAATTCTCTGAGAAAATGGGAACAACCAGCATTTTGCTCGTTAAACAAGATAAAACTTCTAAAGTTATTTGGTGGGTGGTGAATTGCCAGATTGGGGGTGTCCATTGTTCAGTGTAGGACCTATCTCGTGTCCAATTCCCTTCAGTGTTTTATTAATGAGTCCAGTGTTAGCATTGAAAACACTTTTCTCCTGTTTGTTTATGATGTCAAGCCTAGTAGGGATCCAGTTATTTTTGAGATTAGAACAAAAAAAATTTGATTCAACAGGTTCTTGCTTGTTTGATTGTTTTTTTCTCTTATGGTTTTTCCCCTTTCAAATTACATCCTGCTCACAAATGTTATGCTTAGGGTAATAACCCATCAACAATTCCTTAGAATATGGAGTTTAGAGCAAATTACAGCCTGAGCCTACATCACCGGTGTTATTTGAAGGAACTGAAAACATCATATTTACATATATAAACAAAATTGTTTAGATTGAGCTGCTGTCTTCCCTCAGTGCTGAGGAAATTGTCCCATTAAATGCTTTGCCCATTTTGAGCATGCAGGCACAATTCTAAAAGCAAATCTGAACTTTCTGCAGGTAAACCTAGATATGCACCGGTATAGGCTGTCCAATGAGATAAAGGAATCACTGGTTTTGGAAGTTCTTAAGCAGCTATTAGTCAAATAGGTCACAAATGTGCAAGAAGTGTTCTCTGGGAATATTATGAAATAAGGTTTCCTCCCTGAAATCCAAGGACATTCTGCAGATTTTATTTCCCCTGCAGAACTCTATCCTAAACATTTCTAGCTGCCTCAGATGATTGTTGTGCTTTTATCCTAGTGTCACTTGTAATTATTCTGATGTTTTCTGTTTTTTGGTAGTATTGATGTAAAACCTCTGAGCTGTTTGTTATTCTGGATAAGATTTACCACTCTGGTCTTGTTTGACTACTTTAGACCACACATTGTAGATTAATCAGCTCATTATATTCCAGGGAAATGTACTTTGAATTCTCAATGTATTTTTATGTATTTTTACTTTTTCTATCAAATATTTGTCTCATCCATGTCTTCATTCTTCAATAAAATCTTCATTATGTAGCAGGTCAATTTCTGATTAACAAAAATCCAGAGTGCCTTCTGTAAGATGAGATGTTTGTTTGCTGGAGATTTCATAAGAGAATATTAGTAGTGTTTTTTGATTAATCTACCTGGAAAGATTTCCTTAGGGGAGATACTTGCTAGCTTCTATATTAGGACAAAGAATCACTCATAGTATTTCTCATTTCTTCTGAAGACACATATTGGACAGGTAAGTGGGCCAATTAGATCAACCACTTTCCCCATAGGCTAGTCTCTGCCTTTGGTATTCACCTTCCTCAGTATGAAAGTAATAATGGAATGTTGGATTCCAGCTGCGAGGGGTAGGTGTCAGTTATTGAATGAGAGAGCCAGCTGATGAGGCTTAGTTATTCAGAGGAGGAACAACTCTTAAAAGATGGAGAAATAGGGCTGGCTACAGCTCAACAGTTTTGAGAAGAATAGATTTAACCAAGAGGAGGTAAAGGATGAGTAGCCTTGATGTTTCAATGAGGCAGATGGCTTATTGTTTTGAAACTAAGCTGCTACAGACTGCCATGTTTTAATTTTGTTTAAAACTTTTTGATGATTTCCTGGAGACTGGACTGTAGTTCTTGTTGGCCTGTTGCTGCAGGAGTATTTATGTTTATATCAAATGACTGACAACCCTTGAAAGACACATTAAGTTATCAATTACTTGAGATAAAACCAAAGCAGTTCAAAATTTTTGAAATTATTAATGAAAACTAACTTGCTTTGGCCAGTGCTTAATTTAGTAATACTACTCTCTATGATATTTCCATCAGAGATTGATAGGCCTCCACAGAAAGAATAAAACTGCAGAGTATGTGTTCTAGGCTTCATTAGAATATTTTAATTTTTGCCTGGACTTTCTGGATTAGATTAAACTAACTTCAACATCAAAGTAATTGTGCAGAAATGTATGAAATAAATAAAAATAGAGAGAAAAAAGAATAGAAAGCTTTGGTCTTCTAGATACCAAAATTATTTTTGAGGTGTTTTACTTGTGACATGGAAGAAAAAAATCCTAGTAGCTGCCATCTAATAGTTCTAACCTTTGCAACATAAGCATTGAAATGTGCAGTTTTATTTCAGACCTTATACATAAGTTTTAAACAAAAAGGATAGTCAGAATAGATTTGAACATAACTTCAGAATCAGGCTGGCCAGAAGGAAGACACACACTATGTGAATTTTGGGGAGCAATAATGTGTTTAAGGCTGCTTTTGGGTTTGTATTGCATCATACATTTCCCATCTCTGTTTGCTGAAGGATTTTTCTTTAGATTCTGCAAACTAGGTCAATAAACTGTGATTTCGGAGGTAATAATGCAGTGAAGAAAGCTTCTTTCGTAAAAGCTTAATGACCTGATTTGTTAATATCTTTGGCTGCTTAGATGGACCAAATTATTCTAAAATCTCATTTTGTAAGCTGCTGTTTTTTTTCTCTTCAGATACAAGGAACTTTCTCTGTCATAATAAGCTAATCCTCTCAAAAAGAATCAATGCCCTGGAAAGGGGCTGGACCTTTCTCCTCAGCAAATACATCTGCAACTGACAGAGGCTGTGCATCTATGACAATGACAAACCTGAGAATCTGATACCATGAGCGATAGAGCATTTTGGACTTCCAGGTTGCTTTAAAGAAAGGTTGGAAGTAGTTAAATTAATGATGTATCTTTGAAATTAGCTTAATATAGTATAGAATCCATTGAAGGAAAAAAAAGTGCAGTCTCAACCAGCGCTGAGTCCAGAGGGACAATCTTGCTGGCCTGTCTTGCTGGCCACATTATTTTTTATATAAGCCAGGTGCTGTTGGCCTTCTTGGCTACCTGGGCTGGCTCATGTTCAGGTGGTTTACCCAGGTCCTTTTCCACCAGGCTGCTTTCCAACTATTCTGGCCTCATCTTGTAGTGTTGCATGGAATTCTTGTGACCCAAGTGCAGGGCTTGGCATGCCACCTTATTGAACCTCTTATTATTGGCCTCAGCCCATCCAGCCAGCCTGTCCAGATCCCTACTGCAGAGCCTTTCTATCTTCCAGCAGTTCAAAACTCCCTGCCCAACCTAGTGTCATCCACGAGTTTAATGAGTGTGCACTTGATTCCCTCACCCCTTAATGATCCTCATTAAAGGTATTAAACAGAGCTGGCCCCAGTACTGAGCTGTAGTGATGCCTTGGGAAGGCTGACCTGAAACAGAGACTGGACAGAGCCAAAGAATAAAGTTGGTATTTATTGAAAGGCCTTTAAGGGTGCACCTTGGGCAGGACAAGAGCCTGGCCAGGGCTGCACCCAAGATGGACTCACAGTGGTCACAAAATGGTCACAAAATTGATGACAGGTCACAAGGTTTTACATTTTTATAAGTTTTGGTCTATTTGCATATTGGGGTTTAATTGTTATAGCTTCGGGTTGTGAGGTCTCATCCTTCTTATTTTCCTTCTTCAGTCCACCATTGTTAATACTTTTGGGCCTGAAAATTGTACACGTTCTTGGTCTCCATCTGGAAAAGGATTTGTTTTGTCCACTCACTCTGTGAAGAGAGCTGACAGGCACTTAATATAAGGCTCAGATCTACACCCCTAGGCAGCAACAGAATCTGAAAAAGATGAAAGCTAAAACTTAAGGCATCAGTAGGGAAACGACTGCTGGTGACTGGCCACCAATGGGGTATGGCATCACTTACCACCAAACTGTGGTTCTCACCAACTGGGAAAGATGGAGAATTACATTTTAGTAAGCAGCCAGACAAGGTCACGTTAAAGCTTACACAGCTCAACCAAGACCATTTATAGCTAATTATACTCTCCACAGAGAGTTTTACTCTATTTTATAGAGTATATGTTTTACTGTGCTGCTTTGGCTGGGGTAGCATTAATTTTCTTTACAGTGGCTAGTGTGAAATCATGACACCCACATAATCCATTATTTGATTATGGGGTCCAGCTTTGTTGGTGCAAAATACTTTACTGTGTCTCCCAGAAGATTTACCTGTTGGTAATACAGAACATCATGGCCCTTCAGGATTCTGTTTAATTACTCAAAGTAAATTACAGCCTATGCTTTATTTATTAAATATATTTTAATTAGCTCATGTGTCCTGAAGGCAATACAATTTCTACAATTAAAAAGGTAATTCTGTTACAGTGTTTTATTAATTTTAACAGTGGATTTATTGACAAAAAGGGAGTCCTCAACTAGAGAGGAAAAAAATTACCATTTCAGGCATGTGTATGAAAACACAAAATGTGGCTAGATTAAGGAAACTTAGCTGTGCTTATATTCAGAGCTTTTGGTCTACTTATATAGGCTTCATTTGTATGTAAAATATTTAATTAAAATGTGCTTATATTTCAATCAAGTGTCATTTAAAATTGCTAAACTGATCTGTCATTCTGACAAATTAGATAATAAAAGAAACAGTTTTTTTGAATTATCATCTTGCCATCAGAGAATATGTCAATTTTTAAGAAGTTAAATCAAAACATTTTTTAAAAAAGAATTCTCACGTCATAGAGAACACCTACAAATACTTCCTAATGAAGTAGAGAAGAAATGAGGTGTGTATGAATGATATATAAAAACTTTGATGGTTGATTTCTCCCAAAAAAATTTTGGAGAAATGAATGCTAGAGAATTATAGCAGGTTTATTCATGATTAAGCCTAATGATAAATGCTGTCATGCACTCAGCAGAAAATTCTTCCAGCTCCCACTTTCCAAAATTTTGGTGATCTTAGACCAGTGGAGACTCTCTATTGTATAATCTTTGACTTTCCTTTGCTTTCCTTCTTTGTGGTTCATAGTTCAGTCAGAACCTACTATTCAAATGTAAAACTTTATCACAAAGTTTGGAAAAGTTTGTCTGAAAAATCACTACATGAAGATAACAAAAGACAGTAAGGACAGGAAATTATGGGATAAATAAACAATCTGCGTAAGGGAAGATCAATTTCTGGAGAAGGAGTAGAAGCAACATTACATACAGGGAAGTCACAAAGTCGTTTTGATCTGGAGTTCGGTCAAGAACAGGTAAAAAAGAGATATAGTAACAACTGATTTTACACATGAAAATTGGTCAGCTAAGGGCACACATGTGCAAACCAAAATCAGCAAATGAAAAGTGTGATTGCTTTGGGCAACACAGGTGGTCAGTTGCTTTGGATGCTAAGAAAATGTTACAGGTAAACTAAATTAACAAAGGAAAATATTGGATATCTTCACTGAGATCCAAGTTTATTTAATGAGAAGAAGCAGTGGCCAGAGACCTTGAGGCTTATCAGATAAATTGTTGGGGGTCTGAATTCCAAGAAAGGGATTTCTGAGGGGTACAAAATTGGTTTTGGAACTGTGGGAGTTTAAGGGATGCTCATGTGGAGAGACATGACAGAGATTTAAAGAAAGCATTTTTCTACCCTACATATAATTAGCTTATAGAAATTATTGCCATGAAATACCAAGAAAGTAAAGAGCTTAGTGGGATTAGATATCTATACAAGTAATGAGAACACAGGCAGTTGCATTAGATGGGATAAAATTAATTAGGCTTAAAGCTTCTTGTACCTGGAGGCATAAAGCAAGCAGTCATGGGAGGGGCTAGAAAGAAAGATCCCTAGAGATGATTTTGGTGGAATGAATTCTGAAGTCTAGCCTGGTCCTTGATTATTGTAAATTCTAAATGCTTGGCAGGCTGGATAGAGGGTCTGATGATCACATCTAATGTCAGACCTATGGAGGTCATTAGAAGTGGTAATGGTGGTGGCCTGAAGTTGATAATATTGCATTGCTAATCAATTTTTCACTTTTCTGGTTGATCAAACAACTTTTCAAGTTATCTAAAAGCAGTAAATGTTATTTATGGACTTGATTTCAAGAAAAAAACAGAAAAAAACCCCTCAAGAATAGGAGACTGGAAAATATTACATTGGACTCACATAGTTTTATAAAACTGGTTTTGAAGAATGACTACAGAAAATAAACATGATTTTGATATTTAGGCATATTGTGACTATGCTAATAACATTGGAAGTACCGGGTCATTTAGTCAGTTAAACAGTTCAAGCAGTTTTAAGCATCTTAGATAGTCCAGTTCACTCATAATTTATTTTCCATCTATTTCTGCCATTAAACTTAATGGTTTTGCTTCTTTCATCTGACAGTACTTCAAAGCTTTCTACCAAAATTCTGCTTTGTTTTTTCAGGCTGTGTGAATATACTCATTTACCTCCTCTAGCAACACCCTTCCTCTTGACTCCTGTTTATTGTGGTCCCTAACATATCCTTGAAAGGGCAATATCCTGCTGGCTTGCTGAATGGTGTGTTGGATGTTGGATTGTGTGTGTGGCTGACAGAAGCATCCAGTAAATGGATTGTCTACAGGAATAAAAATCAAATATTTTAATTTTCCCTTACAAAAAGTATTTCTTTTCCAACAGAATAAGCAAAAGCATTTTTCAATAAATACCATTAAATGCTTTAAATGCTCTAGCCTTCGAGCTCAGAAACAAACTTGTTTTTCTCCCCTTTCTATTTGTCCTTTTTCATTCCTTGAAATGTCTGCTTTCATTAGTAAGAATCACAAGACTACATTGTTTATTAGGAACTGCTGTCATGAAGATAAATTCCCCAAAGATTTAAGTATCCAAACTGGAATATAACTGATGTTTTGCCAAGAAAAAAAAAGATGGAATCTAGTACTTGGAATATCCTTACACAAAAAGTTATTTGTCAGAGGCTGGTTATAGAGATGTTCTATCCGTGTAATCAGCCTCTTACAGATGTGCAGCAATACTAACAGCATACATGAGATGTAATATCTAAACTTTTTAAATTTTTTATTGGTGAAGTTGGGAAATGATTGTGATACAACCTGGTGAGTTAGGGAAGTAACAGTCTGCTGGTGTAATGGAAACAAGAAGTGTATGCATGCCAGATGTGTGTGTATTTATATTTTTCAACTATGCATGTCCATTGTAGATCTTTTTTCGCTGGAGTACATACAAAAAAACCCACCTGTTCAGACATGAACAATAGAAATCTGTGGTCTGTATCACAGTATTTAAGTGTGGTAGTTCCCAATGTTTTCCTCTATGAAATTGCCGTTCTTCCTAGGATCCACAGCAACTACAACTGCTGCCTTCAGAAAGCTTGATTTGTGATGGTCACATATTACTGTCAGGAAATCATGATTTCTGACTTCCACTTTAGCAAGGAGTTGTAAAAATTCTCTTTGTAGGAAGACGTAATCCAGCATAGCATACTCTGGGGTGTTTGGGATAAAGCAGAAAAAGCTGTGCTTCTACTGTATATTCCCATGTTTCTTAATTCTTGACCTCANTTTTACTAGTTTCCCTATTTCTTTAGTATTCATTGTTAAGGTTTGTTACAAGTATTGAAGCTGTACCCAATCACTACTGAAAGCAGTAAGAATATTTGTTTTGATATATTTGCTTGGTTGGTTAAGAGAGGAAGGAAATTAATTATTTAGAACCTCTAACTTGATCAAAAACTCTCTTATTCAAGTTTCTTATTCTTGCATGTATGAGGACAACTTCCCTTTGCCTTTCCCCTGCCAGTTCTCTTGAAATCATTGAAATGGATTTTCAGCTTGAACATATTGAAGTCTAGTAGAGTTCAGATGTCTAACTTGCTGTTCCTATTTAAAATAAAGGCTTTCACCAATTCCATTACTCTAAAATAATTTTGTTCCCACAGAAGAGTTCAGAATCCAGCACACACTCATTGTCTTTAAGGAGTTCATTGTTTTGACTCAAGTGCAAAAAGATTCCATTTCAGCAAGAGGTTTTCACTAAAGAGTTGCCAATGTGATAGAAAAGAATGGGATTTTACAGAAGCTCTTACTGGGTTTAGAAGTGCAAATCCTATTAAAACTTGAAAGGAAGTTTGAATTTTATACCTACTATTAGTAACTGCTTTTAAAACACGAGAGCTAGTTTTAATTAAACTCTTTTCTAAACAGTTCTTGATGTGAGCAGCATATGGTATTTCCTGCTTCTGTAAGTTGAAATTTACATTTCTGAACCCTAAAAATAATTACATTACAAAGAGTAAACAATTACTGAACCTTTGTAAATGCAACAGATTTTGGGTCATACTTAATTTTTCCTAATGTTAGATTAACATGATTGAAACATTGGGTTTGGGATTCATTAATCATATCAACCTTTGAACAGAAAACTGGTGGAAATTTCTATTTCAGCCTAAGTTCCAAAGTAGGATTTTTACAAATTTCAGTAACAATTATAGGATTGAAATGATGACAAGAAATTCAGAAGTTGCTTATTTGACTATTTATTGGAGATGGTTGCATCCAACTTATCTTGCTTTAAAGTAGAGATATGTGCTAACAAATAAGTAAAAGTTAAAAAAAAAATCAAAATGGATGCACATTTTAGGATAAAAGAATATTCATTCTCTAAATTCTTTAATAATTTGATATGCATATATGTATCTACCTGATAAATGCCTTCTATATATATAAAGAAATTTTAAATATTTCCATAATGAAAAGATTCACTGGAATTACAATCAAAAGTATATATTTACATATGGCTGTATATACTCTATACCCTTTTCGTTTTTTCACTTTAAAACTGTGGTTTTGAAATAGCATCAAAATCTTAACTACCTTCTGGAACAATTTTAAATCATTAATTTAATATAAAGATATTTCCTCTTGCACATTTACTCACTTAAGATGTTTTCATAAACATTCTAAAATCTCTCTATGGATTTTCTGTTGGAATGAAATTTTTTGTTTCTAGGAGTTTTCTCCTTTAGGAAGTAGGAAAATGTAAGTTTTGTAGAATACACAAATGGAACTAAAGTGAAAAAGTCTTCGGAGCATCTATTTCTTATCCATACTCTACAGGTGTGTGTGCACAAATCCTTCTCCTAACTGGGTTAGTCCCTTCACTTGGGTGCATCCCATGCATGCAATGGATTACACAAATTTACATAATACCCAAAGTTTATAGAAAATTTCTTTTTGAGGTATCCTGGTTTCTTGTACTGAGGTGAAAGAAAGTTTTGCTGTAGGCAGAAACACCAGCCTGCCACCCTCAGGATCTGCTTCCAAGAAAAGATAGGTAAATTTAGGATGAATGTGAACATGTAAAAACAAGCATGATAACACAGAGCCCACTAAAGCAGAAGACATCAGGGAGATGACCCTGTGGTTTAGTTGGTTAGAAATCAGTTTCAAATTTAGATTTTTATATTTTAAAGAAAACTTGTTTGCATTTCCCATGCCTCAGAAGAAGTTATTTTGCTGTTAAGATGACTACCTGTTTGATTAAATTCAAAAACTATTTAAGTCTTTCATGTGAATGCATTTCTCATAATTATATGAAGTTATTGAGATAGGTTTTGTATTACATTGCAAGACTTCTTTCCAGATGATGAATTCAGTTTGTAGTACTTAATTTGATTATTCCACTTAGAGTTCTTTTTCACTTGACTATGTCTTCTGCATTACTTGAAAGTCCAAATAAACAAAAAATTTCAAAGATCAGAAATAATCATCCTCCTTTAGTAATACCCTTTCTAGTAATGTTTTGTTACAGGAATTTCCATTTTCAGTTTATAATACAGATTCATGCACACTTCACCATGAGGAGAACCATTTACAGGCAACATCAACAATCGTTCTTTGACGATATTCTGGGCCACTTCACTCCTCTCTGTGTCACTCACTTTACCCAGGCCATTAACACCTGCAGAATCTTCTCCCCATCAGTCATCAATCAGGAGCAATCAGTCAGACACTTGATAATTAACAGAGAGAGGCTGAAAGAGTGAAATTATTTCTTTATGGTGTCTTCATGCATAAGCTCAAATAACAAGGGAAAGGTTTAATGAGAGCCTCACTGCCTGTACACCTGTAAAAAAACCCATCAAAGTGGGATCCACAGAAGAGCACAGAGATTTTTCCCATGATTGTTATGTCCTTCACTGGAATTGCAACCCAGGGATCATGATGCAAAAGGGGAGCTGAAGTTGGCTGAAAGCTCAAAGTAGAGCATGTGAAAAAGATGCTAGAGCATGACTTTGAAGCCTGCTGTTAGGATGCACTTCTGTGGTCTTTGTAGTGTCAGTATTCTTAAAGGAAAGATCCATCACTGAAAAACACCTCTTAGCACTGTTCTTTACTGTCTGGAGTTGTTCTTGGTTGGACAACTGAAAATGCAAGACAAATATTTGTAAGGATCCTCACTCTGAGGGGGCTCAGAAATAAGGTGCAGGTTACCAAAAAGATCACTCCCAATTTGTTGGTTTACTGAATCTACTTTGATAAAATTAGTATCTGAGTTAAATGAATAATAGTTTGAATTGACACAATATTTTCTCTGTTAGAATGGTTTTAAGTTTAGCTCATTTGATAGTTTATGTACTATAGAGGTGAAAAGCTGCTAGAAACCTATCATAAAGATATTTCCTTTT
>WEIU01000726.1:1251-13477 GCA_013389925.1 Aegithalos caudatus | reverse complement strand
TTTTTTTTTTTTTGGCTCATCTTTCAGCTAGGGCAAAGAAAGACCTTTTCATTCACGGCAAGCTAATGACTGTTTCAGTTTCTGACTTCTAATGCTCAAGGATGTTACAGTATTTCAGCTGCAAAACTGCAGACACCTATTTACTTTGGGCTAAATGTATATATATATAGATAACTTACTGATTAAATGTCCAGGGTTGCATTTGGTTTGAGAAGTTTTTTAAGACTAAAGGGATTTTTAGTTTATATTTTGCAGGATGTAAGTCCAGAGGTGCAAGCTGTTCTGGAACTATCCATATAAATTAAAAAATTTAAATTTTGTGCCAGCAGAATACTTGAGGAAAAAATTGACAGAACAGGAACTTGATTGAGTTGGGACTTTCATGCTTCTAAGCTGAAATGCCTTGCTGATTTACCTTGTTGTGCTTGATTAAAACCCCTTTGAGTCCAGCTATCCATCCAGAGTACACTAAAACAATATAATATGTATAGACAATGTAAAGTTGTGAAATAACAATAGGCTGTGAAATAAATCACCATAGACATTGGTATATATCAAAATGATGCTGATTCAATGAGAAAAAGCTTACAGGAAGATAAATCCTTTCAGCATTAAAATTCCCACTGAAACCTTTCATTTGAGGAATCTGCCTCACATGTTTGAAGGTGTTCAAGTACTGAAGTAAACAGCATATGTATTTTTAAAAATTTTTGTTGTGTCCTTTTAGACTCACATTGGTGAAGTTCCTGGGTCTGAGGCACTTTGGGCTGACTCTCTACAACCATTTGTACATCTGAAATGCTGCTCATATTTTCAATATAATGGGATTATTATATTCTGACCTTTCTGAAATGCACTTATAGAATGTGCAGTGGTAGCATATGAATAATTTGGAATTACATTTATTTAGTTACTTTTTGTGACATTTAAACTGTAATACCTTCAGTCTTGAGCTTGGTTTTGCAGTTTGAGAACACAGAAGACACAAGGCAGACAGTATGCCCAGTGGGCTTACAACCAACTCATAAATATAAGAAGTACATGTTTTTATTATTGCAGGCAACACTTTGCACATTTGACATTAAAAATATCTGGGGCTTTTTTCTGTTCTTGTTGGAATCCAAAAGATTCTATCTGAATCAAGTATCATGTGTTGGGATAACTCAAACAATTTTGTCTTGCTGTCCAAGTATAACTGATACCTGTTCTCCACATCTGAACTGCTGAGAAGCTTAGCCTTAAAGTCGGACAGCAAGGAAATCCAGATTGCTTTGCTCTGAAGTGGCTAGTTATGCAACTCTGACTGGAGAGGTTTCTCAGTCTTTGAATCCACAGCTGCTCCTCACTGTTTCTTTGGAAGCTGGCCTTTATGACTGGAAGCTCTTTGTGCACTTGCTCAGATTTGAAGTTCTGGAAAATCACAGGCTAATACCTTGTTGGGGGTTGGACATTGTTTTCTTTGTGTTAGTGGAATTTTTTTCCATTAGGTTGCTAGGAAACTAATTGCTGGGTACTTAACCAAAACAAAGGGGTGGCCAAGCACGAGTTTCAGAGCTGATATTTTCTGATAATGGGCCATTAACGCTCACCAATGACATGAAACATTACATCATCCCATTGTGAGATGCTCCACCCAGCTCTGGGGGGGGACCCAAGCATTCCTACCTAGATAAAAAGGGGAGACATAGGAACAGCAGGATCTTGTTTTCCACTGGATTCCCGGAGGAAGACTGGACCCATCTTGCCACCACTGGACTTTCTACAGGATCATCTCTACTCCAGAGAACTATGTCTGTTACTCCAGAAGGTTCATCTGGACTGCTTCTAACACCCTGACCAACAGGGTGTCAGGTCACCTCCCTTACTCTGTCAAGGTTTTCTGGGGTTTTTGTTTTGTTTTATTTGCATGTTTTTTTTATACTATTACATTTGTATTTTTAATATTCCTATTAAAGGACTGTTATTCCTATTCCCAAAACTTTGCCTGAGAGCCCCTAATTGCAAAATTATAATAATCTGAGGGGAGGGGTTTACATTCTCTACTCCAAGGGAACTTCCAGCTTTAGCTGGCAGATACCTGTCCTTTCAAAACCAGGACATACCTCTACCTGGATCAGGTGGCTGTACTCATAATGGTAGGTGGAGGTACCTTGCATACGTGGGAGATCCACAGAAGGCATAAAGGTGTTTTATGACTAAGATACCACTCAACTTCACAATGCATGTGTAATCTGGCTTTTGTGTTGTGTGTTTATTGTTGGGAGAGTTTTGTATGTGTAAAATTAGGTTCTCTGTTGTGCTCCTTGTTCAGGTAGACATACCTGATTTCTATGAACATGCATACATTGAACCTTATTGGGCTACATCCTGTTTTTTTATCATTTCATGTAATTCAAATTTAATCTAGGAATGAAAATCCCTCAGACAATGCATCAGGACCTTAATAAATGTGTGTATCATACCTAGAATTCAAGGAAATACAGCAAAGGTGATCACTCAGGTGGTGAGCAGTTCCCTATCCTCACCTCTTATGCAGGAGGTGTGAAGAGGGGCATGACAGAGAGTTTGGGCTATGGTTATTTGATATATTGCTCTAGGGACTGTAGCCAGCTGATACCTATTAGTGTCCTTCAGTCTCATCTAAATAACTTCAGGATATAGAATGGTACAGAGATTTTCTTTTGATAACTTTCCTCTTGGCCGTTATTGTTCCAAGAGTATCTCTGCAGGGCTGAGACTGCAAATTTTAATAATTTTTTTAAAATTTTGAAAATCTGGGAAGCTTGCCTAACATATTAAAGATGGACAGAAAGGTGATGGGCATCACTCTTGTACAATTCTTGGGTTGCATTGAAAGTAGAACTTTCATTGCATTGAAAGTAGAAAGTGTCACAAGTGCTTTTGCCTGCAATACTTTATTTGGGGTAACCAGCAGACAAAGACAAGCAGCTGAGACTTTGCATGATCTAAAAGTCTCAGCATTTGAGTTTTCTAGAACTCATCTGTTGTTACTTTATTTATAATGATTCATTCCTGTGCATAAAAAAATTAATATCCTTATGTCACTGCACTATAATCTTACTGCTCACTGTAATTTTAATACAAAATCGGTGTGGCCAATTACAGCATTCATTACCCATCCTGTCACTTAAATAATCTTGTATCTTATGGTATAGGTCAAGAAGAGAGAGCTTTTGGCTTAGGTGGATTTCATATCACACTAATTTATAGGAGCATTACTCAGTATAGCCTGACATAGCCCTGCAAATTGTTTTGTACAGCATCACTTTCTTTTGGATCAGATATCTGTTTTCAATTTGCATAGAGAATACCTCATCTAAATTTATTGCACTGGAGACAAGTGAGCCAGACATTATCATGACTATACTGGGTGCATGTCTCTGTCTACTGGTTTAGAAGGAGCATAAATTAATTTGCCATTATTAATCTTATCTTGGTAGGCTAAACAGAATTTCATTCCAGTGAGTATTACAAGCAGTTTGCTGAATCAGGCTTACTTACAGTTTTATGTTAGTAAACACAACATGTTGCATATTGCACACAACAGCCTACTTTGCTTGTCATTACTCTTGGATTTGAGTAGCTCACTGTCAAGTAAGAAAAAAAAAGCTTTAAAATATCTATATATAGGTCTTTTAAGATAGTGCCAGACACCTCAGCTAAGAGGTTTGCTTTGTCTCTAGTTCTGCTAGTGCCAAATTCTGCCCAGGTCTTTCTGCATCATGGCTTTCTATTCCTCATCCACTAGCTCAACTTGGGTTCTACTCAAGTACCAACCTGTATAATAACTTCTTGCCAGCCACATTTTGTATAACCCACTCTCTTTAAAATACAAACATTTATGCATTTGTATCTTCCTGGCATGCCTCCTTCCTCTTTTAAACTCTCTGCTCTGTTCTTCCCCCATTTTTTGTCTGTACAGCTGCAAAATGAGCAGCATTTCTTCTTTTTATCTCTTCATCCTTTCTCTCTTTGGGGCAACAATCCAAAACCTACTGGTTACAGATGCCTCTTAATATATACTTCTCTAACAAGTGTCTCTGAAATGTCTTTCATTGTCATGAAAACTCTGCTTTAACAATGCTCTTCCTGGGAGGTTTATTAATCCAACAGTAATCCAGTAGACAAAACAGGAACAGTTTAATACTCCAGGCAGCCTATAGCTTTTTTCTGTAACTGTATTCTTTAACTCTTAAATAAATGCTGATTGTTTTAAGGCTATGTCAGACAATATAATATGCTTAATGTCTGGTGTTTGTGCAGCATGGAGCGGTTAGATGGGATCAAAATGCTCCAGAGTTGAAAGCCAACTAACCAAAGCTCACAAAATTAAACGTGTCTTTTTATGGCATCAGTGTGTAAACTCGTTTTATATCACAAAATTTACACAAAGTATTTTCCATCAAAATTCACACGGGCAACTGAGCTATTTTATTTTACCATGAATTTGCAATATTTTGCTAATAAACTGAATTTTTTAAATCTAGCATTTAATTTTTTCAACTGATAATTAAATATCTGCTTAAGATTCTAAAAAACATTTTTACTTATTGATTACTTCAAATTAGATTTAGAAAACATTTAAAAATTTCTATTCTTTCTTGTATCATAACTTCTCCATTTTATTATTCTACTTTCATTTTTAATGGAATTACTTTTCAGTGCTTTTCTTTATTAAACTACCTAGAAGCATTTTGCATGATAAACATGGACTCACTTTTTATATATTTCTTTAGCTTGTAGGACAACTGCTTTCATTGACTTTTAAAGTACAATTTTGGTTGTGGGAAGATTTTTCAGCTGTTTGAAAGAATTACCAAAAACTTTAAGTATATACTGATGGATGAAGATTAAGAGGTGATTTTCAGTGGTTTTGAGGTTTGACCTCAGCAGATTAGAGGGCTGAGCAATCACCTCAAGCACATAGTGAGATTCTTGACCACATGGTCAAAAAGTACAAGTGCAGGATTCTGCACCTGGGACAGGGCAACCCTGGATGTACAGACAGGGGAATGAGAGGCTGGAGAGCAGCATTGTGCAGAGGGATCTGGATGATTGCAGGTTGAATATGAGTCAGCAGTGCCCTGGCACCTGGGAGGTCCAAATGTATCCTGGAGGAATCAGGCATAGCATAACTCCAGCCAGGTCCCAGTTTGCTCTGCTCAGCTGCAGCCTCACCTTGAGTCCTGTGTACATAACATAAAAAAGGTATTAAGGTACTAGACACAGTCCAAAGAAGGGCCACAGATGTGAAGAGCTTTGAGGGGAAGCCACATGAGGAGTGGCTGAGGTCACTTGGTCTGCTCAGCCTGGAGAAGAGGAGACTGAGGGGAGATGTTGTGGTTTTCAACATCCTTGTGAGGGGAAGTGGAGGGGTGACGCAGGAACACTACGATGAGACACAACAGAGATGACCGAGCCAGAGCGAGAGGAGGAAAAGAGGAGTCTACTTTTTTGATTTCACCTTATATACATTTCACAGAAATGGACCACATTGGAAGACAGAGGTTCAACCTCTTCAATTCCACTGGTCTGAGAAGGTGTCTATCAATTGTCCCTCCTAACTGGAGGAATGTAAACAATAGTATTGTTTATAGAAAATGTGTGAGAATCTGACTCTAAAGTATGTAAACAATCAGAAGGCTAAAAGAACAGAAAAGAACAGGGCGACAGAGGGGCAGGTACAGATCTCTTCACCCTCATGACCAGGGACAGGACTCAAGAAAACAGCATGAGGCTGAATCAGGGAAGGTTTAGGTTTGATATCAGGACAGATTTTCAGCCAGAGGGTGGTTGGGCAGTGGAACAGGCTTCCAAGGAAGTGGTTGCAGCAGTGTCTTGAGTTCAGGAAGCATTAGGGCAACTCTCTCAGGCACATGGTGGGATTCTTGGGATGCCCTGGGCAGGGCCAGGAGTTGAATTCCATGATCCTGATGGGCCCCTTCCAACTCAGCATGTTTTATGATTCTATGGTGTTTTGTTTTTATATGTTTGTTCTTGGTTCATACTTATACATTGATTGAGGGATGCATAAATAAGCTTAAGCATATTACGAGCCTTGTACACGTGTTTTGTTTTTTTCCAAGGGATTTTTGGTTTCTATTTTTTTCTCCTCTATAGTATGAAAGGACTTTTTCCCCCTTCTGTGCTTTCCTTATCTTTTAGTTGGTAGTCTAACATTAGGCAGATAGATTGTCTGTCAGTGATTTTAGGCACTTTGAGAGTATTTTGTTCTCTTTCACATCCTGGATTTATATATTCAGCTTTGATCCCCTTTACATACTAATACATTTGCCTGAGGAATGATTGAGATTTTTTATGGTCTGCCCCTGTTTTAGGATCTTGCAGTTTGCTTTTATAAGAAGATAGCAGCAGAAATTTAATTCAGATTGAAAACCACTGTACTGAAATTCTGTATTCTTTAAGGTACAACTTGCATTTTTCATAAAAACAGAACATTGGATAAAAAGGTGTGGTATAAATGTTTACTGACATCTCTTTTAGATAGATATATCAAAGATTGATAAGCAGCAAGGACATGAACGAGCTATGTAGGTCATCCAAGCAAGTGCCTTTGTAATAATATAGTCATGCTTTTAGCATGTGCCACAAATATTATTAGAGAAAAGAACCTTATTAACAATGGATTTAGAGATTGTTGTTGCTATTTTGCTATCTAGGAAATTGCTCAGAGACAGGTCTCCTTAGTAACATGAATCTATTTGTTCTAGTCTCACAGGGTAAAAACAATTTTAGTTCACTAAATTCAAGAGAACCTTTGAAAAACTCTTATCAAAACTTTTCTACAAGCAACAATATAACAGTTAATAAGATCTTGTATTTGGTGCCACCTGTGCTTGAACATCAATTAAGAAAGAGAGCATGGCTTATAAAGCATGAGCTCTGGCATGGTTTTATCCTTGTGCTATATAAGATCATTTTGGTTTGAGGGAAGCCCCAAATTTTGGGGTGTCCCAGCTACAGCTCCATGAGAATCCCTTGGACACTGGGCTTGGGCAGGTCCACAGAAGCTGCAAAGAGTTTTAGACAGCAGTCTGCTTTTCCTTAATCTTGGAACACTTCTTACCCTTGCTTGTTACCAAAAAGATTAATTTCTTGTATTTCAAGTTGTAGTGACTAAAACCTATCTGATCAGACCTTATACACAGGGAGGAATAATCTGGTGTATGTTTCAGTCTGTAATTTCACTTCTGGGAAAAGGAGGCTTATCTTCCCTCTCAGACACATTTTCAAGTGCTTCCTTTCTGAGGTTGTTCACCTACCATTCTGAGATTGATGCAGTTGTTTCAATGAGCAGAATTTTGCATCTTCCTGAGGAGCACTGGCTACCAACCAGCACTAAATAAATGTTAATGGTCCAGCAGAATCAATGCTCTGCTGCTGTACTCGGCACCATGAAGTGAATATTATGTGGCAAAGATTAAATTTCTTACGTGTCTCCCAGTTGTGTGTGTACTCAGGATAGATGCAGGTAGAAATGTATCATTGCAGGATTTTGAAGTTATAAAACTAGGGCTATGGAGAAAAATCTTATGTGACTCACTGAAGTATTAGTGAAGGACCACAGGGGATCTCTTCCTTGATGAACACTGCTCTGATCATTCATAAATGGAGAGAAATTATGCTGAAAATTTTGATTGGTTGTTTCATATGGGAAAACAATGATATTGCTGCTGAGTTATTTAAAAGCAGGATCAGACCTTTACATTATTTTACTGAAATAATTATGTGATCCAGTGAAAAAGCTATGGACAGAAGTGAAGAACCTTATTCTGATCTTCAAAGTATGAGTGCAACAGCTGGTGCTGGATTACTTGCTTGACCCTGCATTTTCTCTACTTTAATGCAGTAAAGAAGACAGAAATCTCACTCAAGCACTGGATATTCCATTATATAGTTCTCTTGTGAAAGGTTGATCTAACCATTGTCTTGTTATCTGTTACTGGTTTGCCTGCTGCTTTCCAGATACTCTTGGCAGTAGACGGTAACACACTATAGCATAAAGCAGATGCCTGGGTTGGATCAGGACCAGCTTTAAAACTCTGAGAATTTGAAGGTGGGTTAAAGCTCCCAATCTCTTCTTTCTTGCCTTGTACATAACACCTCTCCATCGATACAAACTATAAAACTTGTTCCCCAAGTGTTTGAGCTTTAGCTGGTTATTGTAAAGTTTATATGCATTTAAATTATCTAAGGCACATTTTAGGACTGAAAGCTTTTTTGTTACCTACATGTTCTATAGGTGACAAATCTCTATTATTCTATCTCAAAAGTCACAATTTAAATTGGTCTACACCCACTGTAATGCTTTCCTGAGTAATTTCTAATAAAGGTCAGGTTTATGAGATAATATGCTACATTGGGTGGTTTCTAGCTGTTTTGTGTGCTTTATACATTTGACAGCTGAAGAAGCAGCAATTAATTTACACAGAAAATGCTTCCCTGCTTCCTCACAAGGAAACGTGCCCACAACCATAAATAGAAATGTGTTGGTGGATCGATAATGTTTCAGTGTCACTGTCTGTAAAATGTATGTGCTCCTAAGCACTGATGTCTAAGTCAAACAAGAACCATTTTATGATCAGTCGGGGACTTGAATTTGTTTCTCAGTAACTGTCCTGCTTTCTGCATAGGGTAGTCAGGGTTAGCTTTGACATCAAATAGGGAAACTTACAGAGAGGTTATGTCTTGGTTACTACATTTGTAGCAATTCATGAACAGAAGGAAAGTATGTGTCCCTTAGCACACTGAATGCCATCTTCCTTAATGAGGTGCACCATTTATTCATTATGAGTACAGCAGGACAAGGTAAACTACATTTCAGCAGGATCAGTATGTGCTACTGAGACATGGAAGCCTGGGCTAGCTCCTTTAAAGTTGGGGTAGCTGCTGTCTGTAAGTTGTTCTGCATTCTTTGGTGTAGATATTTGCTAGGACTGCAGATGTACTTATTTCCTAAGGTCTTTCTTGGCCCATTACAAGCAGCTTACTGAAGAGTTTTGGTTTGATATTGCTCTTCAGATGAAAGCAAATGAAAAATCTCATAGGTTTCATTATAGTTAAAGCTTTTGAGTGCTTTTCTTTTGTATTGACACTGGTCTTTTTAAACAAATATACAGTGGAAGCCTGAAGCAAATGGAAGTATGGTGTAACACACTCAGAATCTTCCTGCATTAGCCATTAGAATATCTGTGTTCATGGTAACTTGGAAAGGTCAGCTGAATCAACTGTACCTTTATACATAGGTTTCAAATGTATATCCTCCGATGTGCTTCTTAGGGACATTTTAGTAACAACCCAAGTTTTTTCTTGACCACAGCATTGAAGTAAAAGCAAATATTTATGAATGTTGGAAGTAGAAGCTTTATGAGAATGATTAGAGTGAGACCCAGACAGCTCTCCTTATCTCCTTTGTGTATTGAAGACCACTTTTCATTTTTCATTTTGTGTTGATGCTGGTTGGCAAGATGCTGCTTTCCTTGTATACTCTGATGTTTCTGGTTTATTGCATTCCCTGGCAGTGAAATGCAGGCTTTACTGGAACAAGTCTAGAATTAGAATGCACCCAAAGGCTTACTAATCATCATGTTTCCTATGAGCCAGACTTTCCTTACAAAGAATCTAAATAATAGTTTTAAAAGTTTGCAATATGCTTTTATGAGCTTGTGATGTACTCCTGAGGGGTGAAGCAAGACTTCAGAGGAGGTAAATTTGTCAAGTAAAACCTGTGAAAAAACTCTGCAAGGATTTAAGGGTAAGTGTGTACATACAAGTAAGTTTAATATAGAAATTTCAGAAGGACTGTAAATAAAATAAGGATTTAATATCCTTTATATAAAATTGTTTTGATAGTTGTCTTTCATCTTTTCACTGCTCACAGCAACCTTTCCTCTTGGAGTAAAATTCATCTCAGTACCAAAATCCAGGGTAGGTCTTCCCATATCACTTGTGGTTTTGTGCAGATAATCTGTAGAGATTCTGTGACTTGTATGGTTTGCTCTGTTACTGATTGGAGGCCCCAAGGCAAAGGTCTATATAATGATCTTGCACGCAGTAAGTCCCATAGTTGGGACAGGTTAGGGCAAGGCTCAGCAGTGCTTAAATTCTTACTATATTTAAGTAGTCTGGAGGTTTCAGTATGCCTTTGAAAGTGCTAGTAAGAGATTATGTTATATATCAAAATGACCTACAAGAGAAGGAGGAGAATATATTCTCAATAGTCCTTTTTTTCTTTTTCTTGTGGGAAGCAGACATCATCTGACTCATTAATGAAGTCAACTTCAGCACACAGGGAAAAAAGAACTTAAAAGATACAAATCGGGTTGAATGTTTGTGATTATTTAAAATAATGTAATGAAATTTTGCTTGCATATCTATTCCATGTACATCTTTAAAAAACAACATAACCAAAGGGAAAGCATTTCCTGTATATCAAAGAACATTGAAAAGTAATTCTGTCAATCAGTAGACTTTGTGTAAATATAGATATATACATTTTGTACCCCAGAGACACACATTAAGAAAAATAAAAAAATGTTTTTTCAGATGCCAGAATGTGCGAAATCTATGGAAATTTTATTTAGTTCCTCAATGAATCTACAACTAGAAGGTTTTTTATTGGTACTTGACATAGTTTCTCTCCTCCACAGGACCTCTGCCCTTTACACAATTTGTGTATATATATGCACTCATACAAAACGAGACAGTGGTTACCATTGGAATAATTGTTCAAAATTTGCTTGTACTGAATCATAGGTTATATATCCCCAAGTCTTGTTTACCTTGCCATCCAAACCCTGCAGAATACAGAGTAAAATTACTAATTTCCTTGTGTGCCCCTTTGTTATGTGAGTGAGATGTAGTATTGAAGTACTTCACAAAACCTAAGGAATTTGTCTTTACAGCAGTCTCAAGATTTTCTTTTTTCTCCTTTCTTATCCCCATCCAGTTCAGAATTTAAGGCCAAAAGTTTTCACTGATTTGGAGTGTCAAGCTTGATCCAGTTTTCCACCAATTTTAGTGTTAATACAGTACTCCTTGAATTCAAAGCTTAGTTCCCACTAATTTGAATATTCACCACATTAGTTTTATAAACCTTTGAGCTGCAAATCACTGGACTCCAGGGAATTTTTTTCACCATATGCTTCTTTTATTCTTATACCGTATCTGAAATATCCGTTATGGGTCAGTATTAGGGTCACGAAGAGAGAAGGTTCACCTGTTTTTGATATCACCATTCTTCTTTTCCAAAGGACAAAACCAACACTGTCACAGTGCTTGGACTTTTCCTAATGAAAGAGTGTGGGTCATTTTGACTGGAAAGCACAGAGCAGGGAGAAGAAAAGGGAAAGGAACACATGGCATGCACATGTTGTGTAAAGCAACATTGAAATTACAGTGTTTGTGGCTGAAGCATCAGAGATATATTGCTCAGTACATCTTTATTTTATTTCCTACCTTTTGGAGTGCTTTACTTTTCTGTCTTAACCTTTAATACAATGGTTTAATGTGATTTTTTGTTTTACTTTTTTAAGTGAAGGGGTAAAAAATAAAAAACTGCATTATGTGAAACACACATGAGACTTTGAATTATGTAGCACTGCTTGATCTGACTCAGCAAGTTGATAAGGTGTTATGTTTTTCAGGTAGACTATCTATTATAGGGAGAGACAGGATTTCAAGCTGCAATACTTGTTTTGCTGACAGCAGAGCAATATTGAGACTCATGAAGTTGGGGTGTAGACATGATGGGCTATTGTCATGCACCAATATTCTTCACCAGGACCTTCCATTTGCCTATGCTGAGTTTCAGACTGTTGTTCTTTGCCCAGAGGATGCAATGATTGGCCTTGGTAGTTGTCCATGGGTTCTCAATAATAAGCAAACTTTAGGTCACCCTGTCTCTTTAGTGGTAGAATGATTCTCCTTGTTGTTATGTATGCATTGTATGCTNGTAGTGCATTATGTGCATTAAGTTTATGTTGTTTTGAGCTTAGAGATGTATGCCTACAGGCTTCATTGGCATCACATTAACTTAATTTCCTGTTTCCAGGACTCTTCTTTGGAAGCTTTTGTGAGCTATTCCATGTCCTCCTTGTGCTACCTTAAGAATTCGAGCAGATCTATAAAGAAAGAAGCCCAAATCCTTCAGCCCTCAGGGAACACTGCTTTCTGGGCAGCTGCA
>WEIU01000723.1:25208-37421 GCA_013389925.1 Aegithalos caudatus | reverse complement strand
GGAAGGGATGGATTTGTGGGAATGAGGGATGGATGGATTTGTGGGGAGGGATGGATTTGTGGGAATGAGGGAGGGATGGATTTGTGGGGAGAAGGAAAGGGATGGATTTGTGGGAATGAGGGAGGGATGGATTTGTGGGGAGAAGGAAAGGGATGGATTTATGGGAATGAGGGAGGTGTGGATTTGTGGCATGGAGGGAGGTGTGGGTTTTTGGGAACAAGGGATAAGCCTGGATTGGTGTCAGGAGCTCAGGAGGGGATGATGCTGGAGCAGAGGCTGCAGGTGGGAGAACAGCCCCACACCTGGGCTGGAGGTGACCCCCATTCCCTGCCTGTCCCTGCTCCAGCCCCTGCCCATCCCAAACCAATCCCCAGCACCTCTCACCTCCCACTGCCCCACAGGGGGACAAAAATCTCCTGAGATTAATCACCCTCAAAAGCCAAAACAATCAAATATTCCAGGACAGCCAAATATTCCAGGACAGCCAAATATTCCAGGATTAAAAAAATCTCCTGAGATTAATAACTCACAAAAGCCAAAATGACCAAATATTCCCAGGGGGACAAAAAATCTCCTGAAATTAATAACTCACAAAAGCCAAAACAATCAAATATTCCAGGACAGCCAAATATTCCAGGATAAAAATATCTCCTGAGATTAATAACTCACAAAAGCCAAAATGACCAAATATTCCCAGGGGGAAAAAAAATCTCCTGAAATTAATAACTCACAAAAGCCAAAACAATCAAATATTCCAGGACAGCCAAATATTCCAGGATAAAAATATCTCCTGAGATTAATAACTCACAAAAGCCAAAATGACCAAATATTCCCAGGGGGACAAAAAATCTCCTGAAATTAATAACTCACAAAAGCCAAAATAGCCAAATATTCCAGGATAAAAATATCTCCTGAGATTAATAACTCACAAAAGCCAAAATAGCCAAATATTCCAGGATAAAAATATCTCCTGAGATTAATAACTCACAAAAGCCAAAATAGCCAAATATTCCAGGATAAAAATATCTCCTGAGATTAATAACTCACAAAAGCCAAAATAGCCAAATATTCCAGGATAAAAATATCTCCTGAGATTAATAACTCACAAAAGCCAAAATAGCCAAATATTCCAGGATAAAAATATCTCCTGAGATTAATAACTCACAAAAGCCAAAATAGCCAAATATTCCAGGATAAAAATATCTCCTGAGATTAATAACTCACAAAAGCCAAAATAGCCAAATATTCCAGAACAGCCAACACTCAGAGTTTCTCCTTACTTGGAAGAAAAAAAAAAAAATAATAATAATCCTACTTTTGAATGTGGACAATATTAAAAGGTTTCTCTTTGGATGAAAATGAGCTCTGAGGTCCATTCCAGCAGGAATTCCTCGAGGAAGAAAGGATTTGCTGCTCTTTGCTGAAGACATCACCCCCTGAATTCTCTATTCAGGAGGAAGGGCACCATGGAAGAGCAGGATTTAGGGATGCCCTTGGTGCTTTAGGGAAGCTGAGTAAATTCCTCAGGATCCCAACTTCCAGCACATTTCCTTCTCTCCCAGCCCACCAGCCTCAGTGGGAACAGGACATTAAAAAAGCAATTACAGGTAATTATAGATGTGAGGTGTGATTAATAAGGCATCCTCAGCCCTAAGCAGGCAGAGTCCTTCCAGATGAGCCAAAACAACTCCAAACAGGACAAATCCAACCCTGTGGGACAGGAGAGGGGTAAGGCAGGAATCAGGCAGGGAAAATCTGGGGGTGAACCAAGTAAAGAGTGGTTGGGCTTGATGGTATTAAAAAATTTCCTAATTTAATGATTCCTGTGCAGGGCCAGGAGTGGGATGGGGGTGATCCTTGTGCATCATTCATCATCCCAGCTCAGGGAATTCCATGAATCCAGGGCTGGGCTGGCAGGACAGGGAAAAGGAACTTGGATTTTAAAGCAGCAAAGCCAAGGAGCCACGGGAGGGCTCAGGAATGGCCCTGGCAGTGCAGGAATCCCGGGAGAAGCCCTGGGCAGGAGCCCCTCTGTTTACAGTAGGTGCTGCTGAAAGGTGTCCCGAAGAAAGACACCAATTAACAAGCCTTAAAAAAATAACAAAAAAAACAAAATCTTCTTTGCACAAAGAGCCTTTTAAGTCTGTTTTTCTGGCCACTTTAAGGGTTAATGTTTAGCTGTTTATCCGGGCTGGTCGGATGTCAGCTCTTTTCTTTTGACTCCTAATGGCTCCCAGCCATCAGGAGGTGAAGGCTCCTCAAAAGAGTTGGTGTCAGGAATGTTTTTTGTGGGTTTTTTGTTTTATTTTCCCTGCCCACCAGCACCCACACACCTGCAGCAGCCCGTGCTTGCCGGGGGGGATGGTTTACATACTTGAACCTGTCTCCCAGGGCCAGGGGTATAAACATGAAACCAGATCCTGGCTGCCAGAGGAATGGTTGTTTTAAATTTTAAAAGCTTCAGACATTCTCATAATCGGTAAAATTAATTTTATTTATAGCCAGCAAATTACTTTTTAAAATCACATGCTTCTCTAGAAGGACAACTTGAAGATTTACCCTGTGTGGCCTGATATTTCCCAGATGTTTAGGTTATTTGAAGATATGACTGTTAGGGCTTGAAGGTAAGTGATAGACCTGTCTGTATCCTGACACAAATTAAGCTGGAGGTTTTTATCTTAAAACTATTTATTTATTTATTTATTTATTTATTTATTTGAGAGGTTTAATTTATTTATTTTGAAGCTATGCAAGTTGGGTTTTTTAGCTATCATGACCATTTAGCTATTTTAGACCCAGAAACTCCTAAAACATGTTCAGCATGTTCGTTTCAAACTCTGTACATTCTCCCACAGCCACCAGGAACAGCTCAGGTCGGGTCCCTGCTGCTCCAAGCTCACTCTCAGGTGAAGGGTGAGGCAGTGCAGAGGTTATAATTCACACCATCACAAGCAGGAGCAGAATTATTAATTAATTGATTAATTAATATATAAATATATGTAATTAATTCAGCGTTTTTTGGCCTGTCAGATTTTGCCACACCATGCTGTGAATGCCCCAAAGCCAATCCTCTAAAATTATCCCTGTGATACATCCACAATTCATCTTTCATAGCCCTGTCTGGAGGGGAATTCAGCACTTTTGGATGGGGAAACAAAGGAGAATTCCCAGGAGAGGCCATCAGGATCCAGCTGAGGGGCAGGGGGAGCAAAGGCACGGCCCCAAAGCCACGGGGGCTCTGCTCATGCTGGCCCCCCTGGCCCCGAGGTGCCACCACCCACAGGACACCCAAACAGGGGAGATGTGACACCCCGGGGTGTCCAGGGGCTCCCAGGCATGGATAATGGAGATCCCGATGGCCAGAGCCTTCCTCTTCCTCTTCTCTTTCCCCTTCCCCTTCCCTTTCCCCTTCCTCTTCATCTTCCCCTTCCTCTTTCCATCCCCTTCCTCTTTCTCTTCCCTTTCCTCTTCCCCTTCCTCTTCCTCGTCCCCGTCCACTTTTCCATTCCTCTTCCTCTTCTTTTTCCTCTTCCTCTTTCTCTTCCCTTTCCTCTTCCCCTTCCTCATCCTCATCCCCTTCATCTTCCCCTTCCCCTTCCCCTTCCTTTTCCCATTCCTCTTCCCCNCTTCCCCTTCCTCTTCCTCTCCCCTTCATCTTCCCCTTCCCCTTCCCTCTCCTCTTCCTTTTCCTTTTTCCCATTTCCCTTCCCCTTTCCCTGGCAGTGCCCCCGGATCCCTGGCAGTGCCCAGCCCAGCCCAGGTGTCCCTGCCCCTGGCTGGGGTGGGACAAGCTGAGTTTTAAAGTCACTTCCCGCTCCAACCATTCCACAATTCCAGGATTTTAGAAAAGAAAGGCATTTTTCTCCCAGAGGAAGTGACTGAGATCTCCCAGCCCTGGGGAAATGCTTCGATTTTGAGATTTTGGGAAAGAAGTGGGGGACAAAAACTCCCCATGGAAATGGGAGGTGTCAGAAATGACCCAGAAATGTTCATTAAACTGCTTCCTTCTCTCCTGCTCCGGAGGAACTCCAGGACACGGATCCACAGGGCAGGGAAGAGCTTCCCTGGGAGTTTGGGACGAGGCAGGCACAGTGTGGGACCAGCAGCATGGACTTGCAGCTGGAATTCCAGCAGGTGGAGCAGGCAGCCGGGAATTCCCGGGAATTACCGGGACACAACATCTGCTACAGCCCAGAGGGAGAACCTGAGAGCATCGCACCCTGGGGAGGAGGAGTTAGAGCGCAAAAAACAAGGAGAATCCTGGCTGGAATGTCCCAGCCGTGGAATGTTTGGGTTGTGTGGGCTCTGCAGAAGCACCAGGCTCTGACCCTGGAGCTGGATCCTGCAGGATCAGCAGCTCAGGACAAAGCACCACTGGAAAGGCAGGAGAGGATGAAGCCTGGCATCCTTGCCCGTGTTTTTAGGGAATATCTTTGCCAGGAATGCTCTGAGCTGCCTCGGGGAGGTTTGGAACACCTGAGCCTGGCCCTGTCCTTGCCCTGAATGCACCTGGGATCCCCAAAAACTGGAGTTTATCCCGGGGAGGGTGGCCTGACCTTGCAAACCCTACAGCAAATCCAGCTCCAGGAATGTTCCTGCTGGTGGAGACGGTGCCAGGGGGAGAAATTCCAGGTGGGAGAAGGAATTGGGGCAGATCCCTGCAGCCAGGATCTGCCAGAGCTGTGGGGGGCAGAGGAGCCCCTCACCTGTGACCCTGGCAGCAGAGCCTGGGGACACCTGGGCCCCCTGGAACATTTGGGATGGATCCCTCTGGCACATTTGGGATGGATCCCTCTGGCACATTTGGGATGGATCCCTCTGGCACATTTGGGATGCCCAGGATGGATCCCTCTGGCACATTTGGGATGCCCAGGGGGGCTCAGGCTCTCTGTGGGAATCTGCAGGGAGCAGGAACACCAGGATGGCCCAGACCCTTCCCATCAAACCCTTCCCATCCCAAGGGAGGCTTCATTTCTTGGGAGCATCCCTGGCAGCAGCACCCCCAGGACGAGCTGGGAAGCCCAAACTGCTCCAGGGAGGATGGGGCCAATCCAGCAGCCCCAGCCCTGCCCCAGGCTGTGCTCAGATCCTGCTTGGAAGTACAGATGGAGTTTAGAACTTCCTCAGGCTGTTATTTCTTATCCAAGACAGGCTGGGAGCTCCCCTGGAGTCCTGTGCAAGCTCTGTGTGCACAGAGCTGTCCCCAAATGTCACCTCCCCTTCCAGCCAGGGGCAGCAGGGTGTCCTGAGGGGGTCACTCCTTGTCCAGCCCTGGACAGGAGCCCAAGGAACACCAGAAACCTCATCCAGCACCCCCAGCCTTCATGGGAGGACAGGTGGAAGGGGCTCAGCACATTCCCAAACACCTCAGATTCCCCTCAAGTCCTGCTTGGCCAATTCCAGCGTTCAGCCCCTCAGTGCCACACAAATCCTGGGGGTTCTGCTCAAATCAATCATTCCATGGCATGAGGGAAGCTCCTTGTTGGATTGTGTCTTTTCCTGTCCCAGAGATGGGTGACTGAGAGGCCTTTTAAAACCTTGAATCCCATTTTCAGTCTCAGGTGAGGGCTGAGGCAGTGCAGATGTTACAATTCACACCAGCACAAGCAGAATCCAAACTATTTCCTAATTCCAGCTCATTATCAGCATTTCTTGGCCCGTCAGCTTTTGCCACACCATGCTGTGAATGCCTTAAAGCCAATCCTCTAAAATCATCCCTTGTGATACATCCACAATTCATCTTTCACAGTTCTGTTTCTCCAAAGTGTTATTTGCAAGGCCATCCTTTGGAACTTGTTTCCAGCTCCATTCCTCTCCCAACAACACCCATCCTGTTCCATGGCATTTCTAAATCAGAAGAACCTGATCTGAGGATCCCATGGACAACAAAGGTAACTCTTGCCTTTGTCAACAAGGGAAAGGCAGGAAGATAAAACAGAAAATGAACCACAAGATAAGGGAAAAAGATAAACCAGAAAATGAACTACAAGATAAGGGAAGAAGATAAAGCAGAAGATAAAGCAGAAGATGAACCAGAAGATAAACCAGATAAGGCAGAATATAAGGCAGAAGATAAACCAGGAGATAAGGGAAGAAGATGACCAGAAAATAAACCAGAAGATAAAGCAGAAGATAAGCCAGAAGAGAAGGTAAAAGATAAACCAGGAGATAAGGGAAGAAGATAAACCAGAGGATGAACAAGAAAATAAACCAGGAGATAATCAGAAGATAAACTAAGAGATAAGGGAAGAAGATAAATCAGAAGATAAACCAGAAGATAAACCAGAAGATGAACCAGAACATAAATCAGAAGATAAATCAGAAGATGATCCAGAAGATGAACCAGAAGATAAGGGAAGAAGATGAACCAGAAGATAAGGCAGAAAGATAAACCAGAAGATAAGGCAGAAGATAAAGCAGATGAACCAGAAAATAAACCAGAAGATGAACCAGAAGATAAGGGAAGAAGATAAGGCAGAAGATAAAGCAGAAGATGAACCAGAAAATAAACCAGAAGATAAGGCAGAAGATAAGGGAAGAAGATGAACCAGAAAACAAACCAGAAAATAAATCAGAAGATGAACCAGAAGATAAGGCAGAAGATAAGGCAGAAGATGAACCAGAAAATAAACCAGAAGGTGAACCAGAAAATAAACCAGAAAATAAACCAGAAGATGAACTAGAAGATAAGGGAAGAAGATAAATGAGAAGATGAAGCAGAAGATGAACCAGAAGATAAGGGAAGAAGATAAAGCAGAAGATGAACCAGAAGATAAGGGAAGAAGATAAAGCAGAAGATGAACCAGAAGATAAGGGAAGAAGATAAATGAGAAGATGAAGCAGAAGATAAGGCAGAAGATGAGGCAGAAGATGAGGCAGCAGATGAAGCAGCAGAGAAGCTGGGTCAGCACTCAGGAGAGGCACCTCGGGTGAAGCCCTTGGTGCTGCTGCAGGCACTGGAGGAGCAGCAGGAGACGCTCCCCGAGGCACAGCTTGAATCCTCTGCCTCCTTTGGGAGCCACTTCCCACCCAGCTCCCAGCCTCCTGCCAGCCCTCCAGGACCTCGTGCCACTTCTTTGCTCAGAGGAGCTCCTTCCAAGCCCAGCCTCCATCCCGAGGCTTCCCAGCCTCCCAGGAAACCGTTCCTCCAGCCCCAGAAGCAAAGCAGAACTTCTCACTTCTCAAACATTTTTCCCCCGTGGCAGCTGGCAAATCCCTTCCCTTTGGCTCCTCATCCAACTTGGACAAAATTGCTGCAGAGAATCCCTCCTGCTCCCCTCCCCCTGCCTCCCAGAGCAGAGCCATCCCGAGGGAGGGATGCTTCCACGGGGACCCCCTGCTGGATTGCATCTGATTTCCCTCCTAAGTATGGAATGGGGAAGCGTCTCCAGGGCTGTGGCTGTGACCTCCACACAGCTCTTTTGTCAAGTGCCATTTCATTAAAAAATCAGCCTTTTAACTGTGGACACATTTCAACCTCACCAAATCTGCTAATTATTGACAGTTGGTGAAGAGGAGATTTCACTTGTTCCTCCTGTTAAACTGCATCTAATTAGTAATTACTGGTTCACTGTCATCTTTACTGCAATAATCCCACTGCACATTGGCTCATTAACCTTTTGCTTTTCTAAAGCAGCCTGCCAACAAGATGAAGGCTAAAACAGATTGGAAAACAATAGCTCAGCCTTGGATTTGAGGCTGTTTATTCCCCTTGTCCTGGAGATCCAAAAGGAAGATTATTTCCAAGGGAAGGCTGAGAGCAGCCTTCATTCCTGAAGACGCCGGAAGGTTTGCATTGAGAAATCACCCTCCAAAAAATGCCTTTTAAACTTCCCCCAGCAAGGGCAGGGCTGCTCAGGTGGGTGAAGGTTTCCCTGCCATTCTCCAGCTCCGTTTCTCCATTTCTCCCCTGGCCTTATCCATCTTTATCCCCGTGATCCCACCCGGGATCCACAGGAGCTGAAGGAAGCATCAGGAGGAGCAAAGGCCCACGGGGCAGGAAAAGCAGCAGAGCAACCCCGTGGCTCTTTCCTCTGCTGCTACACTGAATTTCATTTGCACAAGTCCCATTTTCGGGTTTGGAGCTGTCACAGCTGTTTCCATTGGCAGTGCATAGCTGAGTAGGAGTTGTCAGTGGGGATGCTGCGGGATTGGGAGAGGGAAGAGATTCCCCCGGGGGGCATGGGAGGCAGTTGGAGGTTGTGGGCTAAAATGCATTAACTACATGTTTTCTCCTAAACTTAACAGCAGTGAATTACTCAATGCATATTGATGGGCTGCAGGTCCCACAGTTAGCACTACCCTGGGATGACAGGAACGTTTCTCAGCAGCTCCAGAGTGAGCATTCCCGAGGATCCACGGCTTCGTGGCCGATACGAGGGGTTTATTTTTGTAACGTTCCCTTTGGAGCCATAATACCCAGAAACAAGCTGTGATTCTGGAGCACCACTGCAGAAATCCAAGTGGAATTTCATCCCTCTGAAACCCAGGGCTTTGCTAGGCTGGATTTGGACCCAAAAAAAAAGAAGGGCTCAGGGTGGGTTTAACCCTCCCAGCACGTGGAGGTGGCTCACCTGCAGAATTCCCTTTCCCTGGCATTGGTGCCTCTGTTTGCTGAGCTCTGATTTCACTGGAGTTGCTGGAAAGCAGGAATAACTCTGGAGCAGCTACAGCTGATGGGGCAAGCATTTTATCCAGCAAATTTATTCAACTTCTTGCAAGGCCTCAGTCCTGCTGGAAAACCAAGTGTGGGTCTGAGCCCCGTTAGGAGAGAGGGTCGAAGGTGGCCACGCAAACTCCTGGCCCCAAACAACCAGAAAGTGACAGAGCAGGTCTGTGTTTGCCCCCTGATGTACAGAAGGTGCTGGGTGTGGGACTGAGGGCAGAGTTTGGCCCACTCACAGCTCCTGCAGGGGTTTCTGCCCAGAGCACAGGCAGGATTTTGGAGCAGAGCATTTCTCTTACACCTTGGTGCTGATTTGCTCCCCGTGGAGCTTGGCCCTGTCCTGCTGTGTCCATGACTGAGGGAAGCAGAGACATTCCCACCTGCACAGAGATCAGTGTTTGAACACCTCCAAACTCCTCATCTGAGAGGAGAGAATTATGGAATCACTGAGGCTGGATCAATGATTGAACACCTCCAAACTCCTCATCTGACAGGAGAGAATCATGGAACCACTCAGGTTGGATCAATGGTTCAAGACCTCCAAACTCCTTATCTGAGGAGAGAATTATGGAATCACTGAGGCTGGATCAATGATTGAACACCTCTAAACTCCTCATGTGACAGGACAGAATCATGGAACCATTCAGGTTGGATCAATGATTGAACACCTCCAAACTCCTCACCTGAGGACAGAATCATGGAATCACTGAGGTTGGATCAGTGTCTGAACACCTGCAAACTCTTCATCTCACAGGACAGAATCATGGAACCATTGAGGCTGGATCAATGATTGAACACCTCCAAACTCCTCATCTGACAGGAGAGAATTATGGAACCACTGAGGCTGGATCAATTATTGAACACCTCCAAACTCCTCATCTCACAGGACAGAATCATGGAACCACTGAGGCTGGAAAAGACTCCAAGGTCATCAAGCCCAGCCACTGAAGTTCATGGTCTGCTGATGAGTGCCCAAAAATTCACAGGTTTGGAGAAACACTCCCTGCAAGGAGACTTGGATTTCCCATCCAGGGATGGATCCAGAGGGGTTGTTCCAGGTCAAACACTGGCTTTGCTCCCTTGAGCATCCCCACAGAAACATCCAAAGAGATTTTGGAGAATGTGCTTTGTGAACACTCACACATTTATGGAAATGTAATGGGAAAATAGGCTGGGAGAGCTGGGAATGTTCTCCTGGAGAAGGGAAAATCCCAGGGAATGCTCAGAGTCCCTGCAGGGGCTCCAGGAGAGCTGGAGAGGGGCTGGGGCCAAGGGATGCAGGGACAGGAGCCAGGGAATGGCTTCCAGTGGGAAAGGGGAGATTGGGCTGGGATCTTGGGCAGCAATTCCTGCCTGGGAGGGTGGGGAGGGGCTGGGCTGGAATTCCCAGAGCAGCTGGGGCTGCCCCTGGATCCCTGGCACTGCCCAAGGCCAGGCTGGGTGGATTTGGGACATTGGAGCTGTCCCTGCCCATGGATGGGGTGACCCTGGGTGGGATTAAGGGCCCCTCCTGACCCAAACCCCTCTGGAATTCTGTCTCTGCCCATCCCAGAGCCCCAGATCCCGCAGTGTGAGCAGATGTGGGGCCCAGCTGTGCCCCCCTGGAGCAGAGCTGGATCCCAGCAGGCAGAGCTGAGGTTCCTTTTCCCTGGCAGGGCGTGGGCAGCGCGCGTCATCCCCAGCCCTGAGCACAGTGAGTCACGTTTCCAGGCTGGGAACATCTCAGCTGCCTCCTGAAGGTCTCTCCCAGGACTGCCTGGTGCCTGCAATCCCCCTATCCTTGGAGGAAAACCACTCCTGAATTTTTCCCTCTGGGTTAGGATTCATTCAGCTGCTAAAATCAATGAGGTTTTTTTTTTTTTTTTTCCCTGCTGGGAATTCTGCATGGGAGAAATCATCTGTGACAATTCCAGAGGGAGGTGTCCCTGCTCATGGCATGAAAGCAGAGGGTCTTTGGGGTCCTTCCAACCCAAAAGCAAGTTTAGAATTCCAGGATTTTGGAGGAAAAGTGGCAATGTCACCTTTGGGATAAATGAGGTTGGTGGTGCCTGCTGTGTTCTTGCTTCCCTGATTATCCTGAAAGATTTTTCCTGGGAATAGGGGAGGAAATGAGAAATTTCCAGCGAAATTGCACCAGAGAAGGTTTGAACTGGATCTTAGGAAGGAATTCTTCCTGGAAAAGGGTGTTCAGGCATTGGGAGGTGCTGGCCAGGGCAGGGCTGGAGCCCCCATCCCCGCAGGGATGTCAGAGCCTGTGCAGGTGGCACTTGGGGACAGTGCCAGCAGTGCCCTGGGCAGCGCTGGGGGAGCAGCCTGGGCTCAGTGACCTCAGGGGGCTTTTCCAGCCTTAGAAACTCCCAGATCCTCTGGGAAAGGAGCAGAAGGGATGCTGTGAGCCCCAGCCTCCTCCCCACGGGCGGCTTGGATGCGCTCCAGGCTCTACCTTGAGCAGGTGCAAGCCCTGGCAATGCTCCTCAGCCTTTCCCAAGGAACAAAACTCGGGATCAGAGCACGGAGCCGATGGCCAGGGGAGGCTGAGCTCCTGCCAAAAGCACTGCCAGGCTCTGGGGAGCCCAGGAGAAGCAGGGAAATCAGGGAAATCACATTGCTCCTGCAACTGGGGCTTGTGCAGCTTCTGACTGCAATGCTGTGTCTGCTCCTGATGGAAGGGCTCCAAAAACGATGTTGACTAATTAGAAAAAAGTTGAAGGAAGAGCCATATGAATCATTAAAGCTTCAGCAAACACGTCTTTTAGCAAGAGGCTCCAAGAATTGAGATAAATTCAGGTTCTTAGAGAGAAGGGACAGTTTTCTCTCAGCCTGGAGACAGCAAGAGGGACAACAGAGAGTTCCCAACGTGTTTGTCAGTCAGCACACAAGTGTACAGCAAGATTCCCTGGCTGGGAGTCATGGAGAAACCCATCCAGGCTGAAAAAGCAGGAATTCACCTGCAGGCAGTGCCACAAACTCCTGATCAGCTCTGCCAGCTGACACAAACAGAGCCTTGTGACACAATCCTTGTTTGACAGAGGCCTCACACAACCAGGGGTTTTCTCCCTCAGGAGTAGAAAGCTTCTCTGGAAATGCAGATTTACAACCAGGAAAAGCTCCAAGCACCAAAATGAATGACTTAGAAATAAATCCAGATGAGCAATTTGTTCAGCTGCATTGGTTCAAGCGATTGATCATTGATCATTCCCTGTTTTAATGCCTTGAGTGTGAATTTTGCTGAATTCCAGGCTGTGTGGTGGGCAGGGAGCAGCTGTGAGCTCACAGCCAGGGGCACTCAGCAGGGACACAAAACAAATCCTGCTCCTGCTGCACCCCAAGGACAAATCCAGCCCCAGAGCACAAACAAGGGGGGTGCAGGGAGGGACAAGGATGGGAGCTCCCAGCCTGGGGCTGGGATGGGACAATTCAACCCCAAGGGGAAAATGGAACAGAACTGATCAGAGTGTGACACCTGAGACTGTTTGTGCATTCTGTGCCCATTCTGTGCCCATTCTGTGCCCATTTTGTGCCCATTTTGTGCCCATTCTGTGCCCATT
>WEIU01000722.1:19478-33923 GCA_013389925.1 Aegithalos caudatus | reverse complement strand
GGATGGATGGGAGCAGGATCTGCTTTGGCTGGGATGGATGGAGCAGGATCTGCTTTGGCTGGGATGGATGGGAGCAGGATCTGCTTTGGCTGGGATGGATGGATGGAGCAGGATCTGCTTTGGCTGGGATGGATGGGAGCAGGATCTGCTTTGTCCTCCCGGGGCTCTCTGGAACTCCAGCCTGGCCACTGCCCTGCTGCAAGGAGGGGAGAGCTGGGAAAGGGCACCCAGCACCTCTGCAGGATGTTTTCCCAAGGAGTGGTGACAGAAAATTGCATTTCTGTGGTTTGAGCTGAGTCCTGGATCCCCCAGGAGCCAAATTTACACTGGGCAGGGCTGGAATTGGGGTGGGACAGCAGGGAATGACCCCAGGCTGGGGGTGCTCACCTGGAGAGGAGAAGCTCCAGGGAGAGCTCAGAGCCCCTGGCAGGGCCTGGAGGGGCTCCAGGAGAGCTGGAGAGGGATGGGGACAAGGGATGGAGGGACAGGACACAGGGAATGGCTCCCAGTGCCAGGGCTGCAGGGGACTTGGGGCAGGAATTCCCTGGGAGAGGCTGGGCTGGAATTCCCAGAGCAGCTGTGGCTGCCCTGGATCCCTGGCAGTGCCCAAGCCAGGCTGGTTGGGGCTGGGAGCAGCCTGGCACCTCCTCCCTCCTCTGTGTTCCACACCTGCAGCTTTTCCACTGGCAAAATGAATTGATTGTGGGGCAGAATCACCTTATAAATCAAGCTTGTTCCTGTTCCAGTGACAAAGGGAGAGCACGCTTTCTATATGCTAAATATATTCATGGCTTATATTATAGTAACATTCCTGAAATTGATGGTATTTATCAGTGGGGGAAAACAAATTGTTATATACAGGAGAAAATAATTAAAGGGGAGGGAAGAGTGATGGAGGCACCCCAGCAGTGGGGTCTGGGGTGTCTGAACAGAAATATTGATGTGCTTCTGGCTGTGAGTCAAGGAGAAACAGAGAGAGAGGGAGGGGGGCAATTTCTGCTCCAGGTCTAACTCCAGACTCTCCTTAACCACACACAGGCAGGAGGAAATTCCCTCTGCTGCTGCCTGCCCCACCTCTGACTGGGAGAAGGAAAATCTCTCCCGGGAGAATTCCTGCTCCCTGCCCACCCCGAGCGCCCCCCAGGCTGTGCTGCAGTCCCTGGGGATGGGGGGGACAGCCTGGGCTCGCAGGGGTCACTGCAGGGACACCCAGGGGGGCTCTGCCACTTCCCTCAGGCTCCAGCAGCTCTGCCAGCATTTCCCCTCCCTGTCCCAGCTCCCAGAGCTGCCTGGGCCTGCCCAGGGTGAGAGCCCAGTGGGAATGCACAGCTCAGGAGCTGCTGCTCCCAGGGAAAGGGCTGGGATTCCATTCGTGTTCCTGCAGCAAGGGGGGCTCGAGGCAAGGAGAGCACATCTGGAAACATCTGGAGTGCAGGAGGTGCTGCAGCATCCCTGTAGGAGTCCAGGAGGCAGCACATGGAATGGGCTGGGTGGGAAGGGACCCCAAATCCCCCCCAGTGCCACCCCTGCCATGCCAGGGACCCCAAATCCCCCCCAGTGCCATCCCTGCCATGGCAGGGACCCCAAATCCCCCCCAGTGCCACCCCTGCCATGGCAGGGACACCTCCCACTGTCCCAGGCTGTCCCCAGTGTCCAACTTGGCCTTGGGCACTGCCAGGGATCCAGGGGCAGCCACAGCTGCTCTGGGAATTCTGTCCTGCACCCTCTGAATAAAGACTTTCCTCCTAATTGAAACCTCCACCCCAAAATGGGAATGTTTAGAAAATATCTCCCCAGCTTTCCCAAACTCTCCATGCCCATTTTTCACTCAGGTTCCTTTTGCAGAAGTTGTTCTGAACAGAAAACAGCTTGTAAACAGGGGAAAAATGGAAATTTCCTCAGTGCCATAGAAATGGGAGTGATCTACAGCCCTGGGTATAAAACATTCCGTGCAAAACTCCACTATTTGCAAAAGCAGATGTGGCTCCGTGTTCTACATGGAACTCACACATTCCATTAAGGAATAGAAAATGTTGGCATCAATTGCAGGGGAAGAAGGGTTTGCTTGAGTTAATAGAGCTGGGGAAGCAGGTGAATGGGATTTTGCACTCCATGGAGCTGCTCTGGAGGAGAATAATTCCTGGGCACGTTGTGCAATCCATCAGCAGCCCGGGGAGGGAATGGGAATGGGGGAAAACTTCCATCCTCCGGGATATTTTCTGTTGGAGCTCAGCACAAATGGCTTTGCTGTCCCATGGGGGCACCCCTGGGTGCTCAGGGGCTGAAGGGGGCACCCAGGCAGGGATGGGCTCAGGGAGAAGAGGATTCCTGTGGGATCCTCACTGGGAGCAGGGGATATGGGCATTCCTCACTTTCCCCAATTGTTTGCAACTACAGGAATCCCTAAAGTATTTGGGATCATTCAGCCTGGAGAAAGGGAGCTTGGGGGGAAAAGCAAGGAGAGGGGCTGGGGAGAAGGGATGGAGGGACAGGACACAGGGAATGGATTTAAACTGTGAGTGGGGAGATTTGGGTGGGATTTTGGGCAGGAATTGTTCCCTGGCAGGGTGGGCAGGGCTGGCACAGGGTGCCCAGAGCAGCTGTGGCTGCCCCTGGATCTCTGGCAGTGCCCAAGGCCAGGTTGGACATTGGGGACAGCCTGGGACAGTGGGAGGTGTCCCTGCCATGGCAGGGTTGGCACGGGGGGGATTTGGGGTCCCTTCCAACCCAAACCATGCTGGAATTCTCTGATTCTCCAGTTCCACGATTTCCCTTTTTGGTAAAATCCCACTTTAATTGTCCTCCTGCTGCCCAGGCCCATCTCACACAGAAATCTCCCACTCACCAAGTGCTGACCTGCTCTTATCAAGCAGGAAGCTGTTGCCAGGCTCCCAAATTTAATGGAAGGATAATGGGTTGGAAAGGAGATATTTATGAACTTGAATGTTTCTAGTGCAGCACTTTGCACACAATTGAGAAATGATCAGCCTGACATTAAAGCAAGCCTGGCATTAAGGCAAGGAAGGCAATAATTTTTTCCTAATGAATTGTTCCATTTCATTTACATATCTTTTCCCAACAATTTTATGCTTAAAAAATCATTGCCCTTTTGAATTATGTGAGGCTCTTTTGACTGTGAGGCTCCAGCAATTTGCCAGCCTCATGTGTGTAATTAGTTTAATTAGCACTAGAGCTTTAATGAGAGGATCAGTGTCTGCCGTGTGCTCTGTTCTTTCCTGGACAAAGTGAAAAATTGTGTTTCTTAATCAGCTGCATCTGAAGAAATCTGGGCCTTGCAAATCTTCACACAGTGCCTGGAGACAGGGAATGTGTTTGGGGTTTTCTCCAAGTCCTTTGCTCTCAGTTCTGCCTAATTCCTTTTGGATCTGTTCATTTCCTTTTGGTTCTGTTCAATTCCTTTGGTTCTGTTCAATTCCTTTGGTTCTGTTCAGTTCCTTCAGTTCTGTTCAATTCCCTCAGTTCTGTTCAATTCCTTTGGTTCTGTTCAGTTCCTTCAGTTCTGTTCAATTCCCTCAGTTCTGTTCAATTCCTTTGGTTCTGTTCAGTTCCTTCAGTTCTGTTCAATTCCCTCAGTTCTGTTCAATTCCTTTGGTTCTGTTCAGTTCCTTCAGTTCTGTTCAATTCCCTCAGTTCTGTTCAATTCCTTTGGTTCTGTTCAGTTCCTTCAGTTCTGTTCAATTCCCTCAGTTCTGTTCAATTCCTTTGGTTCTGTTCAGTTCCTTCAGTTCTGTTCAATTCCCTCAGTTCTGTTCAATTCCTTTGGTTCTGTTCAGTTCCTTCAGTTCTGTTCAATTCCCTCAGTTCTGTTCAATTCCTTTGGTTCTGTTCAGTTCCTTCAGTTCTGTTCAATTCCCTCAGTTCTGTTCAATTCCTTTGGTTCTATTCAATTCCTTTGGTTCTGTTCATTCCCTCAGTTCTGTTCATCCCCTCAGTCCTGTTCAATTCCTTTTGGTTCTGTTCAATTCCCTCAGTTCTGTTTAATTCCCTCAGTTCTGTTTAATTCCTTTTGGTTCTGTTCATCCCCTCAGTTCTGTTCATCCCCTCAGTTCTGTTTAATGCCATTTTCCATGACCTGGACAGGCTCCAGGGCTCCTGGTGGCTCTGTGGGTGATTTTCCCTTGCAGACCCCCCAGTGTTTTATCCCCAAGCTTTGGCCTCACACATCTCCCTCTGCACAGAGCCTGGGATCATCCCTGCAGAAATAAACTCCTTAATGGCAGGAGGAAAGTGCACCCATCTGTTATAAGTACATGTTCTAAGATTGGCTTTTTGCAAATATTGAAGTGAATATTCTATGTGTTATGTCAGAAAGTTATGCCACATTAATATAGTCTCAGTATTGGGGTAAGTACAGCTTGTAGATACAGCAGATGCTTTTGGTAACTAGCTCAAAACAAAACAGGAAAGGCAATTAAGAAATTCCTCACTTCTGAATGAGGCTGGTGGAGAAGAACCAAGGAAAGGAAACCTGTTGGGAAGTGGCTTTTGCCTCATCAGAACTCAGCAGAAGGGTTTTCCCTCATTTAATAGGTTTGTTATCATTGTATATTCCAGAGCCGGGCCCAGGTTTTCCTAAATCTTCAATAAAAATATCCTGGATGTGTCTCTGTCATTTTACAGGAGATGCAGAACACAGGTAAGGAAAGGTGTTATTCTTTTCCAGCTGCAATTCCATTACAACTTAGTAGCAGGATTGAATAAGTGCAATTAACTCTTATTTAATGAGAAACAAACATCTTTGAGCAGGGTGCCGTGCAATGAATGTTTGGAATTAACTGATACCTACAATAGACTCTGTTCTAGTTAAAAAAAAATAAATCATATCTTAAAACCATTTATACTCAAATTGCAATTAAATTGCAATTAAATTGCAAACAAAATGTTGAGGTTTGGGTGATCAGGTGAGCAAGGCTGGGACCTTGGAGAAGCCAGATTTGGTGCCTTTGGTGCCCTGATCCTTCTGGCTCAGGATGGATTTGTCAAATTTCTTACCTAAAAACCCCTGCTCATTTCTCTAAAAAACAAACATTTAATTGTTATGCAAGAAATCAGCCATCCGTGGCCTTTCCTGAATAAAGCCAAAGGAAAATATTTAGGTTTCCCCCTTTTTTTGGGATTAATGTTTGCTGCACAAGCATTATCCCAACGTGGGAGCTGTCCTCCAGCACGTGAGGGAGCAAAGGTTTTGTGGCAGTGGATTTTTATGTAACCAGCTCAGGTCGTTTATGGAGGTGGTTGCAATTCTGAGCCCCTCAGAGTAATAAACTGCCCAATTAAATTAAGATGAAAACTTCCTTGATGACCCCCAAACCATGAAATAACTCCCATGATTTGGGTTGTGTTTGTCAGAAGTGCAGGATTAGCAGGAGGCACAGCTCTCCTGCTTGCAGGACACTTAATTTCCAAGCTGGAGCATTGCTCAGCTCATTTCCAAATGAAATAACTTTTCAGCTCATTTCCAAGTTGAAGAATGCTTCAGTTGATTTCCAAATTAAAGAATGGCTCTCCTTTGCAGAGATCATCCCTCCAGGCCTTTGCACGGGGCACCAAGTGAATAAAACCCTGCACAAAGTGCAGGCCTGGCTTTCCTGCAGAGCTTTGATCACTGGGGTGGGGAATATTGGGGAATTTGGGAATGCTGCAGGAGCAGGGTGCCCAGGGGGTGTGGGAGAACAGGGAGCTCTGCTTTTGGGTCAAACCCCAAGGGGGGACTCTGCTGCCTCCTCACTGAGTGCCCCAAGCAGAACCAGATGGATTTTCTCCCCTTTTTCCCTCTGGGAGCCTCTGGCAGAGCAGGACACGGGAATGTTGGATGTTTTACACATGGTCAAAGAGTACAAACCCGTTTTAATCAAACAGCTGAAACTCCCCGAGCATCTCCGTGTTGGGAGCAGCACAGGCTGTAAATAATGGGAGCATTAAGGAGAATTTACACCCCTGGGGCCAACCCTGGAGGATTAAAACCTCCTGGAACCATTTACCTTGAGAAAATGATAAAATTTCCCAGGGCTGGTGCTTCCTTCACAGGAGATTGGAGGCAGAGGCTGCACTTGGAGTGTCCTTTTCTGGCATCAATTCCAGTTCCTCCAAAGACATTTGCTTCCATTATTTTGATATCCCTGCCCTTTCCTGCCCTTGGAGTATGGAATTGTGGTGCTGGAGACAGATTCAATTAACAAAGCAGAGGGATGCTGACCTTTCCCAGGTTGTTATTCTATCCCTGATTTGCTTTAGGGGGGAAATATTTCTTTCTTTCCTGTATAAAGATGAAATAACAAATAAATAACCGATTGATTTGTGGTTTGGGGGAAAGAAAAAGACAAAAAAAAAAAAAAAGAAGAAGGAGAGGAAAGAATGAAGTGGTGGAGCTCACTCAGACACTGCATTGCCTGAGTGGCTTCCAGACTGCTCCAAGTTTCCACCTGGCACCCTCAGGAGGTGCTGGAGGGTTTCTGGAGTGCTTTTCCCAGGGAATTGGCTTAGCCCCGTGGCTTTGCTAACTCTGGGCTTGGTTTCCTGCAGGGAGAGGAGGAAATGTCCTTTCTGTGACAATCCAGGCTGTGACAGTGGCACAGCTCCTGGCCAGGCTGGGGAGGAGGGATGGGATCTGGGGACAGGTCTGGATCTCAGAGATTGGAGGGATGGGATCTGGGGGCAGGTCTGGATCTCAGAGATTGGAGGGATGGGATCTGGGGGCAGGTCTGGATCTCAGAGATTGGAGGGATGGGATCTGGGGGCAGGTCTGGATCTCAGAGATTGGAGGGATGGGATCTGGGGGCAGGTCTGGATCTCAGAGATTGGAGGGATNGGCTCTGTCCTGGCTCTGTCCCCAGCCTGGGCTCTGTCCTGGCTCTGTCCCCAGCCTGGGCTCTGTCCTGGCTCTGTCCTGGCTCTGTCCCCAGCCTGGGCTCTGTCCTGGCTCTGTCCCCAGCCTGGGCTCTGTCCTGGCTCTGTCCTGGCTCTGTCCCCAGCCTGGGCTCTGTCCTGGCTCTGTCCCCAGCCTGGGCTCTGTCCTGGCTCTGTCCTGGCTCTGTCCCCAGCCTGGGCTCTGTCCTGGCTCTGTCCCCAGCCTGGGCTCTGTCCTGGCTCTGTCCTGGCTCTGTCCCCAGCCTGGGCTCTGTCCTGGCTCTGTCCCCAGCCTGGGCTCTGTCCTGGCTCTGTCCTGGCTCTGTCCCCAGCCTGGGCTCTGTCCTGGCTCTGTCCCCAGCCTGGGCTCTGTCCTGGCTCTGTCCTGGCTCTGTCCCCAGCCTGGGCTCTGTCCTGGCTCTGTCCCCAGCCTGGGCTCTGTCCTGGCTCTGTCCTGGCTCTGTCCCCAGCCTGGGCTCTGTCCTGGCTCTGTCCCCAGCCTGGGCTCTGTCCTGGCTCTGTCCTGGCCCTGTCCTGGCTCTGTCCCCAGCCTGGGCTCCTGTCCCAGCCCAGGTGACATCTCTAGGGTTGTTATCAGCCTTCCTCATCACCCAGCACAGGAGATGATGTTCTCAGCTCCTCCTCTGTCCTTTCCCTCCCATATCCCCCAGATCAGGGAATGCTTCCCCCATTGCTCTCCCTGGGATTTCTGCAGCTCTCCAAAGCAGGGAATTGGGGACTGATGGAAATTACAGCCAGAGATAATAACACCAATGTGTATTATTTATAGATCACAGAATCCAGCCTCAGAAAACAAACAATAAAGCACAATAAAGCAATTTCCCATTGCTCAGCTCTGACAGCCAGGCTATAACCCTTGGAGGTGTCTGGATGACCACTGTCAGACCCAAATGAGGCACTGCATGCTTCCCAAAGTCTGCCTGTGTCCTGCTGAATGAGAACAAGCAGACAGGAGGGTTGGAAACGTGACAATCCACGGCAGCACTGTTAATTTTCTACTGCTTTGCCATTTGCTTGCAGAACCTTAATCTATTTCTGGTAAGGTTTTGTGGCTGCTCCCTCCATCCCAGCCCCACAGACTGCAATATTCTGCTCAGTGAGCTGAGAGATGTGTGGATGGAAAAGCAGCTCCTCATCAAAGCCCTGGGAGCTGCTCTGGGCTGCTTTTGTACACTGGGATTACCTGAGGAAACATTGGATGGGATAAAAAATAGGCTTTTTTTTTTTTTTTCCTTCTTCTTACAGAGAGCAGAAATCAAAACTTCTAAATTAAAAATACCATTTTTCCTTGCTTTAATTCAATAAGGTGTTTTACCCTCTCCCAAAACTCATCTGCAAGATGGGAAGGAATAATCCCTTAATGAGAAACAAAGAAGGGAAAATGCTGTGTTTGATGTCTGGGCTCACCTGCTCCGAGCTCTTTAGGCCTGGTGCCTCATCCCCTCCCTGTCCTGGGTGTTCCCAGGCCTTGGACACCACCCAGGGACCCCACACATCCCAACCAGCTCTGTGTCCTGCTGCCCCCTAAACCCACAGGTTATAGGACAAAGGGTTTTGTATTCTTTGGAACCCCCAGGTTTTATTGGATGAGGCTTGGAGCAGCCTGGGGTGGTGGTGGGAGATGTCCAAGCCCATGGCAGGGCTGGGAATGGGAACTTTAGGGTCCTCCCCAGCCAGGTTTTTCCCCTGACACATCCCAGGGACAGCTGAGAGAACACTTTAACTGCTCACTGCCTCCCTTTCCTCCCTCTGTGAAACACAAATTGTACTTGCAGAGAATCAAGGAATGAATCCCAGGCTGCTCCAAGCCCTGCCCAGCCTGCCTTGGACACTTCAGGGATCCAGGGGCAGCCACAGCTCCTCTGTTTCCCAATTCTGAGCTGTCCTTGACCCCTGTCCTGCCCCAGGACCCAGAGCTGCCCCAGCAGGGCAATATCCCAGCCCTGCATCCCTCATCAGATCCTGGATCCAGCCCTGCATCCCTCATTTTCCATAAACTCCTTGTTCACAGGGGCCTGCTGGCACCAATTCCTTTTCCCTGTTATCTCTGTGTTTCCATTGAAGGCCCATTATTGGCTTTAATCAGTGAAATGAATTTGCTAATGAACTGCCTGATAAGCTTGCCATGGCTAATGTCGGGAGGGTTTTATCTCCTTTTCTTTTTTGGTTATTGTTTCTTCCATATCAAAGAACTAAATAAATACATTAAAAACTTGCTGCAGCTGATGGCAGCCCAGTCTTTTGCTTCAGGCAAATCATGGGAATAAATTCAGTTCCAAGTGCTTTGAGCATAGGGGAGTTGATGGAATTCCAGTGGCAGCAGGAGCTGAGGGGTTTGGGATTCAATTCCAAGGGCCTGGCTGTGTCATACACCTGTGTCCCTTGCACAGGGAGTGGGAGAGGCCCTGCAGGGAGGTGGGAGAAGAGCAGAGCCTGTCCTGGATCACAGAAATGCCACCCTGGCTGTGTCACACCCTTTCTGTGTCCCTTGCACCTGGAATGTGATGTGGGAGAAGAGCAGAGCCTGTCCTGGATCACAGAAATGCCACCCTGGCTGTGTCACACCCCTTCTGTGTCCCTTGCACCTGGAATGTGATGTGGGAGAGGAGCAGAGCCTGTCCTGGATCACAGAAATGCCACCCTGGCTGTGTCACACCCCTTCTGTGTCCCACTGTGCCCAGAACACTTTGAAGAGCACCTGTGATGTCCTAAACAAGTAGAAAGATTATAAAAGAAAGGCCTTATAAAAGAAAGGCCTCATAAAATCAGACCTACTCCATTAAATTAATAGCTGGCCTGTCATCTCTTCTAAGTGCTGCTAAGTAATTTGCAAGTTCCCACGTGAAAACAACCTTGGTGTGAAAGGTTGGTTGTCACAACCACCTGTTTTGGGGTTGAAAAAATAGGTGTATCTGTGTAAACAATAAGATTTGTTCCATGAGAACACATAAAGGAAAAATGCAAACAGCCTGAGCCTTTGCATGTACACACAAATCAGCTTCTGACCAGAAAATGAAGCAGGAAGGAGACCACCAGCCAATGGGTGTTGCACATGAGGGCTGTGAAAAATATAAAGTAATAGTATATTTATATATGTATAAATAATACAATAAGTAATAATAACTAGTCATATATAAAGTAAGAATACAAGTATAAAATAAGTGATGTGAATAAAGAATTGGCTTTTTCCCACATGCAGAAAGGTGGAGCTGGATGAGGTCGGGCTCTGTTCCCAGAGAACTGAGAGGAAACAGCCTCAGCTGTGCCAGGGGAGCCTTAGGTTGGATAAAAGGAAAAACTCCACGGAAAAGATTGTCAAACATGGAAGCAGGCAATGGAGTCCCCAGCCCTGGAGGGGTTTGGGAAACCTGTGCATGTGGCACTCGGGGACACGGTGTTGTGACATGGACTGGGTGATGCTAAAGGTCTTTTCCAACATCCAGGATTATGGGATTCTGTTCAGGTTCATTTTGGGATGCAGGAACAGTTTGCTGTGTGATCCTGTCCAGGTTCATTTTGGGATTTAGGAACAGGTGCTGTGTGATCCTGTCCAGGTTCATTTTGGGATTTAGGAACAGGTGCTGTGTGATCCTGTCCAGGTTCATTTTGGGATGCAGGAACAGGTGATGTGTGATCCTATCCAGGCTCACTTTGGGATGCAGGAATATGTTGAAAACCTGGCTCTCCTGGGAGGGAATCTGTCTCAGCACCTTGTTGGTGACATCTCTGCTCCACCAGAGCATGGGGACATTGGAGGTGACCCCGTGGCCAGAGAGGTGTCCTTGGGGACACCATTCCAGGGCCAGGTGCCCTGGGTTCTAATGCACCCGAGGTTTCACAGGTTAAAAATGGATCCCAGCAGCCCAGGGATACATTGAGTGTAGAAATGCAGGGAAAAGAGAGAGAGATTTGTGAGGGAAACAAAGCTCCCAGAGCTGGGGGACAGCAGGATTCACCTTGCACGGAGCAGGGAATGTTGAAGGAGAGGAGGAGCTGGCTTGGGAGCTCCTTTTTGAAGGTCAGGATCGTTTTTCCCTTTCCTTTTGTTTCCCCGCATTCGTTTCCAAGAGGATCGCCCAGAATAACAATCCCCTTGTTTTGTCTGGCTGATAATTGCATTGATAATTGGGTACAATTCGAACCATCGCATTCCAGGGGCTGCTTTCATCTCGGCAGATGCATATTCATGATGCCATTAGAGAGCTCCCAGCCCCGCTGCCAGCAAAGTCAGAGCAGGAGGTGATGGATGTGTTCTCCCAAAGCTCCCTGCTCTCCCTTTGCTGCTGGAGCCCTTCCTCCATCCCCTCCCTCCGTGCCCAGCCCATCCCCAGGTTCGTGTCTGCCCAGCAAATCCCTGCCCTGTGCTTCCCTTCCATCTCCAGCTTGGCTTTGGCTTTTCCAGCTGCAGCAGAACGTCCTGGATGTGCTGCATCCCTGCCCTGCTGGCTGTGCTGGGAATTCTGCAGCTGGGACACATCCAGGAGCTGGGGCTGCCCCTGCATCCCTGGCACTGCCCAGTGCTGGGAATTCTGGAACTGGGACACATCCAGGAGCTGGGGCTGCCCCTGCATCCCTGGCACTGCCAGTGCTGGGAATTCTGCAGCTGGGACACATCCAGGAGCTGGGGCTGCCCCTGCATCCCTGGCAGTGCCCAGTGCTGGGAATTCTGCAGCTGGGACACATCCAGGAGCTGGGGCTGCCCCTGCATCCCTGGCACTGCTCAAGGCCAGGCTGGGCACTGGGGACAGCCTGGGACAGTGGGAGGTGTCCCTGCCATGGGAATTGTTTGGGATTTAAGATTCCATGGTTTGGGATGTCCCAGCAGCCCCTGCCATGCCTTGGTGTCTCCTGCAGCATTCCTTGTGCCTCTCCTGACGTTCTGAGCACTGCACATCCCTGTTTCCCAGGGGTGATAGAGCTCTGGATGTTATTTAATTATTATTATATTATTATTGGGAGCTTTGGTTGCACCACTTGAAGAGGCAAAGACAACGAATCCATGACAAGAAGCCCCTCAGATCTCTAGGACACTGTTTTCCTATTGGATTAGAGCATTTCTTGGATCAATTTTTATCTAATCTATTGCAAAGATAAGGAAAGCCCCCCAAGAAGCTTCTTTATGGGGCAGCCTTTGCTTTTGAAAGCTGTTTAAAATGAAATGTTTCAAAGGAAATGACTCCAGAAATGTGAATATTGACATCCCCCAGGTCACTCACCTGTAGTTTTGTGGAGTTTGGAGTGAAATCTGTTCCAGTTTTTTTCTGATCCATTGATTTTGGCACTTTGGGATAAGGTCCAATGGACACAGAGGAATTCAGTCGAGGTTGGAGTTGTTGGTCTTGAGGTCTCTTCCAACCTTAAGGATTCTGTGGTTTAAAAATGTTTGGGTTTCTTTGGAAAAGCAGGCACAGGAGAGCCCCTGATTCCATTGGTGAGAGGGAATTTAACAGCAATAACCCCTGAAATCCCAGTGTTGGGATATTGGCACTGAAATCCACAGCACAGGGTGGGGAAAATACCTGGGAAAATAAAATTTCCTATGAAAACTGGCTGATCTCTGAGCAGGAAAACATTGTATGGAGCTGAGCTGAACAATCTGCATACTGGGATGAGGCAGGGGCCGGGTGAATCATCCCATGGAAATCCCCAAATTGGCAATTTTTGATTCTTTTGTTCACAAACTGTCCTGACACAGCTCAGGGATTTTCTCAATGAGCTGGGCTTTAGTCACGGTGCCAGTGAGCCTGGTGTGAAATCTGGCAGCTCCTTTTCCTCCCATCCACTGGCAGGATGGAAAATGTGGGATTTCTGCATGAGCAGCTTTACATGGGCTCTCCAAATGTGTTCCCCATTATTGTTATTTAATGTTTGCACACAGCAGAGCTCGCAGGAATTGGATGAGGGTTCGAATAAAAGAGAGAGAATTCAAACATATTGTCCCAGGGACAGGTAATTTCTGCCTTGTGCTGGGAAAACAGCAGGAAGGAGGTGGGTAAAATAATTATTCTCCACGCACATATTGATATTTTTTTAATGTAAGTTACTGAGCTGAGTGTGAAATATGGGAAATATGGACAATTTCCCTCGTGCCTTTCTCCTGCTTGTTTTTATTTCCTTTCCTTCTGTATTTTCTCCCTTCCCTTCTCTCTGGCAAAGCCTCAGCAGAGCAGAGAACACCAAATTTATTGAGCAAAGCAAAGCCTGGCTTGTACCCGTGGCCAGAACCTCTCTTGCTGTGGATTTATGGTTAAACTGAGGCTTGAGCCCTGCAGGATTCCCTCTGTTTGTTCAAAGGCTGAGCTCAAACCAGCAATTCCCAAGGGGGAAGTTCAGGGAAGGGTTTTAACTTTATTTAATTCTCCATGGGGAAATGCTTCCAGAAATTGCTGCTGGTGGAAATGTAGAGAACTGGAATTTTTTTTTTCTCCCATTCTATCTGAGGTAATTAATTGTTTGATTACTGAACACAGCTTTTTTCAGGATCAGGTGCAATGTTTCTGTTTGCTCAGACTCGGCCATTAAAGATTTTAGCTCCTGCTTTGAACAGGGAAACAAACTCCTCCAAGGGGGAAATACCTTGCAGGGATTAAATTAAATGATTGTGTGCATTTAAATGGAATGAAGGCATGTTTAAATTAAAAAAAAAATAAATAAAAAAATAGGCAAGTCATTTAGGTTAGTCAAGTCATGGCATCCACTGACACAACTAAATCATTTTTAAAGGAATCCCCCAAGTTTATTATTTCTTACAAGTAATTTTCTGTGTTGGCTCCTGAGATCTGTCAGTTTGTCCCAGCAGTGAAATTTTGCCAGATTCAGGGGCAGCTTGGGAGCAAATTGGAATTAATACATTAATTTTTTAATGTATTGCATGTGTTAGAACATGAGGGTGGAGTGAGGGAGAGGAAGAAAATGAGGATGGGAGGGGGAGCCTGCACTAAAGCCCAGCTGAAGAGCAGGGATTTGCTCTCTGCTCCCATTAACTCCCAGGCAGCTGGGAAAGCTGGATTGATCCAAGTCACTTGAGGGGAAAAACCAATTAATTTCCAGAGATTTCTCTTGTTCTCAAAGCCTTATTCTCTCAGCAAGTCCAGTGAAGCTCAGCCAAGCTCAGCTCCATCCTTTGCTTAAAATCCCCTGGTGAAAGGGGAGATGCCAAGGAAATCCTTGTGGGGAGGGAAAGGTGGAAGTGCTGGGATCTGGAATAGCACCACAGACACCCACTGGCTTTCCCTGTCCTCTTGATGGAGAGCAAACACTAATCACCTCTAATTAATTAACTGTGGATCCAGGACCGGAGGCTTTCACTCCAGAAAGAACCACGGTGTTTTTGTGGCACCTTGGGAGCTCTGAGGGCGCTTTTCCTCTGCTCCATTTTTCCTGTTTACCTCACTGCAAGCACCGAGAGACAAGGCCCAGGGGGGGCCCAGTTCCACTCCCATACTGGGCCCAGTTCCACTCCCATACTGGGCCCAGTTCCACTCCCATGCTGGGCCCAGTTCCAGTCCCATACTGGTCCCAGTTTCACTCCCATGCTGGGCCCAGTTCCACTCCCAT
>WEIU01000721.1:749849-756076 GCA_013389925.1 Aegithalos caudatus | reverse complement strand
GTAAACACAGTATGTTCCAACTGCAGATTAATTTTTCCTTAAATTCAGTCCAGTGCTCCATATTACTGTGCTGAATTTCTGTGATAAATGTAATGGATGCACTCTTATGCTCAGCTCGCAAGTGCCCTGTATATGTGAAAATGAAACTTTTATGGAGTTGTGAAATAAGAATAATGACTTCACAAAAGCAGTAAAAGTTAAGGAGACTCTTCAAATAGCTGGTGAACATCTAGGACTTCTGATACCTCTATAACCTAAAACAGAGGATACTAATTCTGAAAAACCAGCGTTTTCCACCCCAGTGAATTGCAACTGAATTCAGTATAATCTGGAAGTCAGAGGATTGCCAAGGTATTTGATCTGTAAAATTTGAAATTTCTGTTTCTCTGAACTTCAGTGTCTATGGTAAGTATAGCACTGTAGAGATAATCAAGTTCTTTGTGGCTGATGAAAGGATCTTGAAATTCAAGTAGACGTAGAGCATTAGGACAGCCAGAGAACAACATGTACCAAGGAATCTGTGGCATGAGGATCTGTTTTATACAGCATACATTCCTATGCTTGCCCAAAAACATTTGCTGTAATCCTCTGAAGGAAACTGTTTGAAATTCCATTTCCAGGTTATCAAGAACGTACAGAACGTACAGTTCCATTGTTCCTTGGGTATATGTACCCACAGTGTGAAAGATCTGTCTGCTGAGTAATTAATAGCTTATTTTATGTATTTCTTTAATACTTTTTAATCTTGTTACTACTTTTTCATTGTCTCTTGCAAAATTAATAATTAAAATATAATTTTCTAATATTCTTAGACATGAGTATATTAAGTTTTTACTGTAAGAATAGTTTGAATAAACACTGTTTTGTTTCTTGATAGTGGAATTGGCCATGATCATGGACCGTCTCTATGGTGGAGTTTGTTACGCAGGAATTGACACTGACCCTGAGCTGAAATACCCAAAAGGTGCTGGACGTGTTGCTTTTTCCAATCAGCAGAGTTACATTGCTGCCATCAGTGCTCGGTTTGTTCAACTTCAGCATGGCGATATTGATAAACGAGTAAGTTACACAGAAGGTTTAAAAAGGAGTTTTGCTCTATTAAGGAACTTCTCAGAGTGTGGTAGTGTGGCATGTGATTTGTTTTCGACCCAGCTTCTACAATTTTTTTAGCATTCATGTAACTCCACTACTTTCAGAAGTATGCCTGGATGCCCCTGAATGAACAACATGTTTCCACAGAGCAGCAGTTTGTTCCTTTGACATATGTTGGACCATATGTTCTTCCCGTTCTGGAGTTCCTGGTTTTGTTGTGTATGGGCAAAGGGCTTGAAAATCTTTCTCTCCCATGTTCTAATGAAACCAAATACTGTGGTCTCTGTCATTCATAAGAAACTCTTCATTGGCTTCAGATTAGCTTGATACTTACAACTGCCCTTAATTTCAGCCATAATTGTCAGTGCTCAGAAAGTTTGTCAGGCTCAACACCTAAAATACAAACAGTCTTTTTTTTCTGTTTGAGAGTCATCTTAGTACTTAGCAATCCATATTTCTATTTGCTAAATGCTTATTCCTAGGAAAGGTAAAACTAACTTATGTTAAGAAGACTATTGAACTTCATAACTCCTAATTAGAAGTATAAGAGTAGCAAAGAAAACTGGCATCTAAATTATGTCAGTTTTAGGGGTCACTAGTTTTGATGTCAAGAGCTGCAGAGCTAGTCTGTCATTAATAGGTGTTCTTAAAAAGAAACCAAAAAACTAAGGTCTTGTGGGAAGAAGGCTTGAGTAAGTAAAGTAGTTCAAGGTCCAGTCTCCTCTGCAGATCAAATACATGGAAAAAAGAAAGTAGTACACTTAACAGAAGTCTGCTCTAGTGAGGCAGCATGTGCTTCTCTCCTTTCAAATAGAGTAATTCAGCTTTATGTATGTGTCTCAAATACTGCTTGCCTTATGAGCTGAAATCCCCAAACATGGTCCTTCCCAGAGGATGAGTGGGTGTGGATGTGGGTAGTGATCTAGGCTTCAGATTAAGATGTGATGGCTACGTTTTGGTCATGGGATTTCTATCCTTGTGACTTGCAGCTGTTGATGACTTATAACTGCTTTTTGGATACTTACGTAACAGAGAAGATGGCTTTGACACTGGGATTGGGTGAGGGAAAATAAAACTGTTAAGCGTCTTGCATTTGAGTATTTAGGCAAAAATAGGAGTAAGGACCAGAATCCAAAATTTCCTCTAAAGAAATGCTATATGGGTCATTTAGCTTCAGAATTGAGTATAAAAGTTTCTTCCAGGAACTGTCAAAAGAGCATTTGTCTGTGAAGTTACCTGACTTGAAAATTGAGACATGGACAGTTGGGTCCAATCCAATTTACATCTCCCTCAGAAGTGGGAGACATGGACTTTATACCTTGTAAACCATGGGGAACTTTTTTCCTGGTCTTCCTCTTCCCATGGTAGTGTGTCCTTTGCAGCAGAGAGGTGTATGGCAGACTGGCACTGCCACATTGTAAGAGAAGGCATGATCCTGACTTCAAAGGCTGCAGTTGCACCTAAGTTGTTGAACTGTTTTGTGGTTTTTTTATCATAGGTCACCAGAGATCTTAAGAGGTATTTGGATGCCGAGCAGGTATCTGAAATGGCAGTGCTTGCTGTTTGCAGAGAAAAGGATGTAGGTTGTTACTGGGTGATGGAACAGTGCAGTTCTTAAGGTGGGATGGACTGAAGGCCTCTCGGAGATTGGGGGAAAAGAAAAACCAACACAAAATCTACCCCAGTTGCTGGATCTGAGAAGCACAGTATTTGACTTTCATCCAATAAAACTTAATTTATAAAAAGAGTACACAATGATTTCTTCAATCACAATTTGCCAAAAAAAAAAAAAACCAAAACACAAGTACCATAAGAATACAAACCCGCACCAAGCATAGTTAGACAGTTAATACCTGGAGATAGGTGTTCATGGGTTGAAGGCTAAAGGCAGGAAGATCTAGGTTTTCTCTTTAAATATCTAAATTCTTAAAGTTTCTTTTTTTGATTATAATTTATGTTCTTTCTTTAGTGTTGCTTTTCTAACACTTGAATAATTAATTTCTTGACTCAAGTGTTCTCTTAAATTTGGAATTTCCACATTTTTATTACCATCCTAATTTTTTCCTATTTTAAAAAATGTGTGCTACTCCACTGGCAAAACACAGCAGTGCCAAATCTTAACTATTTTAATAAACTTGTCTTTAAGCCCCATGATGGAGAGGGTTTATGAACTTCTTCGTTTATCTGATAGGGGAGTTAATCATATTTTTTAAACCCTCTTTTTAAATTAAACCATAAGGTTAATCCTTATTTATATAATTACGTGTATTTATTACTGCCCAGTTACTTGCATTACGGAGAAGTCATAGAGAAGAACATCATTTTAGGGAACATCTTGAAACTTAGCTGAAAGTATGGAAAAGGCTTTTTTCAGAAATAGTTTTTTACCTCCATGGAGTTTTTACACTGCCTTTCCAGCTCTGAAAATACTCTGAAATCAGTGTTACTGCTGATTCATACATGAGCAAGCAGTGAGTATAAAGCTGTAGTTTTGTAAATGAGGAAGATAGTCTTACTTTGGGTACTTCCTTTACCTGAGGTGTTTGTGTATCTCAGCCAGGAAGGTAATCAGCCTGTATCTCACTGAAGTCCTCGAGGCAGGGGCTGTTCTGCCCTTTACCTCAGCATTGCCTTTCCATACCAGTTATATCCAGTTTCTGTAGGTCTGCTGTCCTTTCAGATTCTTTACGTAACCAGTTTTGTCTGTGTAGAAATCTGTTTCAATTGCTAAGTTGTGCAGTTCACCTGTTTATCCTTCTGAAGTTCAGTTCAAAGTATTTATAGCATTTTTTTGCACATACCTTTTCCTACCTTAATTGGAAATCTTAGTTCCACAGCCACTTGACAAACATTGTCTGTGATCTTAACTTCATAAATTCTTCCTTAACCGAGTTCTCCGTAGCTTCTCTCCTCTTCTTTTGATGTGTAGATATATTTAGTTTCTCTAACAGATGTTTTTCTTCAGCAAAGTACTCCTCATCCTGTTTTATCATATATGAAAGCTCAGCTCCAAACATTTCTTTGGAGTTTCAACTCCAAACAATTCATTAAAATACTGTTAACTTTCATATGCCAGCAGTCTGCATCCGTGTCATGTAATATTTCCATTCCCCAAAGTGTTTCTCTAATATTTTTGAAATCATCTTCGTACCGATCTTGGTGCTTTAGTGCACTGAAGCTTGAAATAAATGCTGCTTCATGCTTTCATTAATTCTGAGCCACAAACACAGTTCCTGCATAAGGTTCCTGTTTATTGGAAAGTTTGAGTGTAATTGGTGATAAGGCAGGTCATTGTAGTGAAATAAGTAGAGCTTGTACCGAATACAGATTACTGGAAGAAGCATACTCCGACGTTTCTAGGATGGCCTCTACTTCTGAAGCTAAGAACTTGAAGCCTATTTGGCTGTAAAACTTCAGGGCAGGGAGCTGGATGTGTAAATATTTTCCTCCCAAGATACATTGAAAAAAGCATCATTTTAAAGATCTTAATATTTCAGACATATTTTGTCTGATTATAGAGCATTCAGTCGATATCTGTGTGTAGCGATCTTCTGAGGTATCAATATCTAAGGAAAAAAATCTCATGCAGCAGTGAGGAAAATGTGGAATACAACAATACATTCCTTAATGACCACGTCAACTCATTTTGTGTTTTATTATGAACTACTTCTTCCTGTCTGATTGCAGTCTGTAGCAGTAGAGTCCTGCAAAGACATAATGCATATTTACCACTGGACTCCTGCCACTTTTCCATTCTGGCAGTCAGATGAGTTTGGGAGAGAGAAGCTATGTAAGACAGGTGTTTGTAGCTGTCTGTAGACTTGCAAAATGGTCTTTAAAAAATGCTTTCAGAATTGTATTGAATACAAATTCCTGTACAGTTCAAAGCCACAGAAAGAGAAAGTAATAGATCACCAAAACTGGTAGGGCCAAATTTGACCATATATTAAAAATAGGGAGTGAATTTACGGTGAGCAGTTCTGCTAAAAGATCTGCATCACAGCAGATCTTGCAGAGTATTTTTGCACTTTTTTTGTACAGCTTGCAAAAAGTACTTGTAATTGGCATGTAAATGTAGTAGTACATGCAGAGACACTTGTCCTTAAAAAAAAATTCTGCGTTAAAGGGTAGTCTCATATGTTCAGTTATTTTTTTGCTAAGCCCTGTAGATGTTGCTGTCCAGTTGGGAGGTGTTTTGATACCTTGGGAAGGCTGACCTGGAACAGAGACTAGACAGAGCTAAGAGAAGAAATGAGATGTTTATTAAAAGGCCTTCAAGGATACATACACATTGGGCTGTACAAGGGCCTGGCCAGGGCTACATCCAAGGTGGACCCAAAATGGATGACAGGTCTCACACTTTTACAAGTTTTGGTTCATTTGCATATCGGGTTTAATTGCCCAATTACAGCTTCTGATTATGAAGCCCCATCCTTCTTGTTTTCTTTCTTCAATCCACCTTTGTCTATGTTTTTGGGCCTGAAAACTTGTAACAGTTGTCCTTGGTCTCCATCTGGAAAAGGATTTCTTTTGTCTGCCTACTCTGTGGAGAGCTTACTAACACTTAATATGAGGCTCAGAACTACACACCTAGGCAGCACAGAATCTGAAAAACATGAAAGCTAAAACTTAAGGCGTCGCTGAAGGGTTTGGTTTTCTTCTACACATACGTCCCTAATACCATTTGCAAAGAACATCTCCCAGGGTAAATTAGGGGAAATGTCTGATGTAGCTGTTTATTACATGCACAGTGTACTTCTAAAGATCTGCCATGAAGTGAACCCAGTATGGATGGGTCTGTAGGTGATAAATGATAACTGGTCAGTTATATAAAGGCATTAATATGGCAGATTGCAGACATCAGGGGGTTTTGGGGGCTCTTTTTTAAACCAGAGAAAAATGAATGCCTTTATACAACTTCAAGTAGGAATAGTTATTAACAGGAATTGTTTCTGTTTCACTCCAACAGGTGGAGGTAAAGCCATACGTGTTGGATGACCAGATGTGTGACGAGTGCCAGGGTGCGCGGTGCGGTGGGAAGTTTGCTCCTTTCTTTTGTGCCAATGTCACTTGCCTGCAGTATTACTGTGAGTTTTGTTGGGCAAATATCCACTCTCGTGCAGGACGTGAATTCC
>WEIU01000721.1:679849-744849 GCA_013389925.1 Aegithalos caudatus | reverse complement strand
GTGTGCACTCGGCAGCTGCCCTGGGAGATCCAGCAAAAGGGAGCTGGAGCTCTCACTGAGCACATGCTGCTCCCACCGTGGGTACCCTACCTGCTTGTAGGACAGCAGGCTGCTCCTCTAGGGGACAGGGCCATATCAGTGTTGGCCTGACCTTAAAATCACAGAATCATCATAGAATGGTTTGTGTTGGAAGTCCAGTTTGACCCCCTGCCATGGGCAGGGTCACCTTCCACTAGACCAGGTTGCTCAAAGCCCAGTCCAGCCTGGCCTTGAATACTGCCAGGGATGGGGCAGACACAGCTTCTCTGGACAACCTGTGCCAGTGTCTGACTGCCCTCACAGTAAAGAGTTTCTTTCAAATATTTCATCTAAAGCTGTCCAGCTTTCCTCTTTCAGTTTAAAGCCATCATCCCTTTGTCCTGTCACTAAATCACTGTTTTCCATATTACCACTTAGTACCTTTTGTTTGTTGTTTTTTAATCCAGAAAATCTGCTATTAAATCCAATGTATTGAGACATTAAACATCATATTAACTGTGCCTCCATGCAGTGTTCCTAAATTATCCCTGGGGAGCTCTAAATCCATCACAGCATCTCAGCTGTAAGAGGAGAGAGAGAGCAGTGCCACATGTGGTAGGTGCGAATGGCAATTCCCTAGCTTTCTATTTTTGGTAATCTTGGAAGAGTTAAAGATTTGTTTTCCACACAGTGACAGTAATTGCTCTGGCTTGTTTTAATTTTGTTGTCAGTGGTAGAGTTTTCATATGCCATCACTTTCATTAGCACTTAATTGTTGGCACAGAGCCTCAGCTGCCAAATTACCTGTCTTCTTGCCACGTGAAGGGCTATTATGTTGTTTGCCTTTTGAAGAAGCTGTGCCATTCCAGAGTTAAGGCTGTGTTATTTTTTTGCTCCACAGAGGTACTAAATACTTCTCCATCTTGTGTTAAGTGTAAATAGAAGATCAGGTTGTCCTTCAAACCACTGAGCGTCCTGATGGGAAAGAAGGCTATGGACAGCAGGGAGCTGCTGCCCCAGCACCGGCCAGAAGAGATTCTGAGGTAGCACAGGAGAACAGGGCAGAGCTTGGTGTAGCTATGAGAGCCACCAGCTGACCTGAAAAACAAGCAGGAACAGTCCACCTACAAGCACAGTGGGTAAAGGGAGGGTGGTGTGTAAAGCTGTTCTATTTTCTTTAAATAGGAAGTATCACAGAGCCAAGGTCTAGGTCAATGTTCTGGCCACAACTTGCGTCTGCAGTGCCTCACTGATCTCTCACAGTAATCACTGATCTTTCACCAGGAGCTGTGTGTGCATGGCCTGAGATTTTACCCTCCATACCTGAAGGGTTTTGTACAGCTGAGTGCTGCTTCATCACTGCAGAAGGCAGGCGCTGGGGCTGGCTGGCTGGGTAATACCGGGAAGAGGGGACTGGTGGAATGTTTTCTCCACATCTCTCATTTTAACAGGTTCAGATGTGTCTCAGTTTCATTTTCTTTCCATCTGCTTTATCCTCGGGTTCATGACACCCTGGTGTTGCAATTTACCCAGAGCCTGTGGACAGATGAAGATTTAATGGGAATTTTATCTAAGTATATCTCCTGCATGCCTGGTGCAGGCCAGGGACTTGAACCAGTGTACTGATGAATGCACTGATCACCCACTGCTTGTGCTCCAGAAATAGAAGATCCTTAGTTTACTCCTTTCTATCCAAATTAAGACAGCTTTGTTCACTAAATTTGACTCTGTGGCAAATGTGCAGCACAGCAAAGGGAGAAGCTGCTCCCACTTACCCGACCAAAGGGCCTGGCCATGATCTTATCTCCCTGCCCTGGGTGCCCTCCTGTGGATATGAAGCTACAGAGGGGAAAGTTTAGTAAAGGCTCTGTTATCTCCAGATCTCCAGGACATGAATGGATATGTTCAAGACATTACTAGGGTACACATGTGCTCCTGGATCTGTTCAAATCCTATAACCGTAGTTGCTAGAGCAGGAACACTCTAAGTCTAGCTCCTGGCTTCAGATAGAGCACCTTGTTTACTGCTTTCTTTCCATTAAAAACTTTCATCCTGCTGTATTGAATGGCCAGCAGTGCTGGGAGATGCAAAACACAGATCATCTAGAATATTGTGTCTTTTGTGAGGAGAAAAAAACAACATAAGGAGGTGTTAAACTGTTGTGGTGTGCAACACTCTCGAAAGAGAGTGTCCATACACCAATGAAGATGTGAGCTGTTCCCCACTGAACTAGTTGCCTCTGGGATGGGAAATATTTCCATACTTTGAAAATGTGCAGAGATTTTAATGTTTAACTGGGGAAGGTATCTGCCATACTCAGTGCACCCATAGATGAGTCGAACATAATATTTTTGTCTGTGTCTCACAATTGTGTGAGTAAACAACCACAGCGGACACCATCCACCTCTCATGCAGGAGAGTCCAACAAACCCTACAGAGGACATTGCATACATATGCTTTCTTAATAGGACTTGCAGCAGCTTCAGCTTATGCGTGTACCTTCCCCTAAGAACTTAATTTCAACCTTTGAGGTTAAACTTGGGTTAGCATGACACCGTCTGTTACCCATTTTGCTTGAGAACATGGTGCACATGGCCAACATTTCAAATGCTGTGTGCAGTGACTCTACAGGGAGACCCATGAGAGAAGAGTGCTTCTGGGAACTACAGCAGTTTTATACTGAGTTCTTTAAAGCACATGAATAGTAGTTGCCTGAAATGTTACTTCCTTGTACAAGATGAGAGATTGTTTAAGCAGAATTCAAAATCAAACAATATTTATTACAATAAATACTGTCAGGGAACTTCAGGTCTATAAAGGTAATCTCCAATCTAAAAATTGGAGTCTAAATTAATATTGAAAGGAAGATTGAAAAACAGGCTTTCTTTCACTATTTTTAATGTTATTCATTGACAACAATAATCAGGCAAAAAATGTTTGGAAGACTGAATATTCAGAGGCAGCATCCAGTGGTTACCAATATAATCTCCATTCCTAGTCTCAGGTAGCTCACAGCTGCAGTACAGCTACATTAAATTCCAGGTATGCCATCCATCCTGCCCTCTGCCTACTGGAACTTTGCCACAGCTCCTCTTCCAATCTGCTCTGGGAAATGAATGCACCCTACTCTGGGCAGGGACTTTTTGGTAAATCTGGGTGCACATCAGGCTCAGACTTCCAGCATCTGGGAAATAAATCAGTTCATCTGATGGTCTCCTGGTCCCCAGAACAGGTGAGACTGTATGGGGCCAGTTGCTTTGATTCTCCTATTTTGTTTCATGGCTGGAGCAGGGACAAAGTTTGGGAGCTGGGTGTGGGGACAGAATGGGGGAAGTTTGGCAGCCTCTTGACTACAAGTGGAGAAAGATACTTTGTTCTGGTGTGTATACACCAGATTTATCCTATGAACTTCTTTTTAACTACAACCCTCAGCATAAATGAAAACTTCCCTGTTGTGTTTAAAAAACAAATCTTATCTACGTCCCTGGAAGGCAAAGCCCAATGCTGGCACAATAACACACAAGGCAGGTTGAGCCAGTTTGGTGCAGCTGAACTTGTGAACTGGAGCTGGATTTCATCCCACCACATCGGTGCACGGAAGGAGGGAAAGCCACGTGACTTTCCTCACTTGGCCACATAAACACACCCTCAAATACAGTGTCTGGAGGCTGCTTAGACCAGGGGGCTGAACATGACACAGGAGCTGTTTCCAGAAGCAGTAGCCAGGTGAGAGCAAGGCAGAGATGGAAACCTACAGCCACGTACAACAATGGATCAGTGGGAATGACTTGAAGTCCTCCAAAAAGTCTTCAATGCCTGTATCTGAAGGGCAAACATTACTATGGTTTTGATGCATGCTGTTGATCTCTCCTGTAAACAGGACTCTTTTTTTGTGTAATTTCTTGCCTGAAATTAATTTTCTAAATATCTGAAGAGAGTAAGTGGTGAAAAGACTGCTTCCAGAAACTGGTACCTGGAGATGCCTCTGTCAGGTCCTTCCTCACCAAGCACCAGTCCAGTCCCACCTGCAGGTGGTTTCTATTGGCCTTAGCTAAGAAGTGTCTTTGCATCTGCTGTCACTGAGGCTGGACCCAGTGCTGGGGTGGCCAGGGCATGGATGTAGATGAAGCAGTTTTACCTCACACTCCCTCTTTGGGAGGGGACAGAAATGGCTCTGACTGGAGTGACACTCAAGGTCTGGCTTTGTGCCCTCTGTAAGGGCCTATGCTGCAGAAGGCTATTTAATGTCTGCTTGCTTGAACAGAAAGCTGAAGACTCTAAAGGCCTCTCCAGCTACCCATAGTGAAGCTGTCATTTAGGCTGTTTAGCACCAAAGATTAGATTTGTGGTGTTTTCCAATAACCTACTGCATCATCATTTACTCACGCTACTGATACTCCAGCAGATTTCAATGACCTTTGCAAAAATAAAATCAGACTAGATTGACATATTTGCTTTAGAAGATGCTAATCAATATCTATTTTGTTAGCCAATATGGTTATGTCTCCTGTTATTGTGATTTATTTCGTTTTTGTTGACCAAAGGTGGTTGAATGGGTGAAAACAGTACTGAAAGTGGCAAGGGTTAATAAATTCAGATGAGGTTGTCATCTTATTACCAGAGTGCAGGAAGTGAAGCACAGCCATTTAATTAACCTAGTCGCAATGAATTTTATGCAACACACAGTTAACACTTCATCTATTAAAACCACGAAGCAGATGGTAGTGAGCAGTTTTGTCTGCCATAAATAGGGTACCAATTTAAATTACTTGCTGCACAGGATTTTATTGGATGAAATTATCTAGATATTAAATGGTGAGATATTTATTAATCTCCTTCTTTTAAGTCATGCATATTTAAGACTCGTGGTCCTATAGTAGAAAACTCAATTATTTCCATGAAATCTCCAAAATGGAGAGCTTTGAAAAAAAAAAAAAAAAAGACAAAACCTTGATGAAGTGACATTTCTTCAAACTCCAGAGCCTTCAGTCATTGTCTGTGCTAGAGAATATATACCCCATTATAAAGTTTTACCCTACTTTCTCTATCTGCGTAAGAGATTTTTATTATTCACATAAATGGATAATCCTAGATGACTATTTAAAGGCCACATTTCTCAATAGACCGATAGTTTCTCTCTTGCTCTTGAAAAATGATTGTGATAAATATTACCAAATTTAACATTTTCCTTTTCATTTCCCACAGTTAGGAAGAGTTATGTGAGCACATGACTGCACATATGGGCAAGGGGGCTGTATATCAAAGGCACTGTGGGCAACTTGGTGCCTGAAGCTGAGTAGCCACTTTGCTTCCCTGTCTTTTATCCTAGGGAAGGGAATGTACACTTAAAAAACCCAGCCAACCAAACAAGCAAAACAAAACACAGTTGTGTGATATGGCTTCATATGCACATAACAATTTAGACATTTCTGGAATTTGCCAGCTGTTGAAATTATTTCATGCACAAAATTGCTGCCCTCATATAAAATACAAGGCAGAGGAAGAAGCAAATAGGCTCTCCTAAAATCGTGATTGCCTCAGGACTGTGTGAAACCCATTTCTTGCAGAGAAGCAAATGTTTGTTTGCAATCAGAGCAAAATCCCAGGAAGAAAAGCAAAGCCTGAGCCAGCGGAGCAAATAGGTCGCTGCATGCCCTGGACTGTACAGCTCCCACAGTCCTAGGCAAAGCCAGAAAATTGTCTTTCCACTCCTTCAGAGAAAACAAATCTGACTGACTTTCCTTCGGCATTCTCCTTCTGCCTCCTAAGACAGAAGCTTGTCAACAAGGCTGTGCTTCTGGTGAATAGGGTTCATTAAGCCCGCAGAAAGCCAGAGGGTGTGCATTCATTTGTTTGAATGACTCTAGGAGACTCCTTTATTTGAATGACTTTTTCCTTAGAGAGGCAGAAGGCAAGTGTGTCCTTTGTCACCTCCTCTGATTGCTCTGTCCACTGAACCGCTAGCAATAGCTATCAGAAAGTCTCCAGAGATTCAAGGCGTCACAATCCATGACAAAGGACATAAATTGCTCTTTTCACAGATGACATCCCGCTTTATCTCAGTAAAACACAAATCTGTGTTCAATGCCTGAAGAAGTCCTGGAGCATTACTCCAATGGAGCAAAGCTTCATGGAAATATGACTGAATCAGGGGTGATCCTTACACAATCATCCAGGAAGGGTTTGTGGTTTGTTTTTTTTTAATTTCCTATGCTACTGATCTCCAGGGGAATTCAACTATTTATTGGTACCAGCCCCACCCTACTTAAGCAAACTACCACAGTCCTTTTTCAGCCCATCCTATCAGGAAAGAAGGACTTCATTTGCTATTGAACGTACTGGCACAGGTTTGGCTTGGCTGTAAAAAAGCAAGTTATGTATGAATCCAAGTTTAAGTACCACAAAAAAGAGACCAAGAATAAACTTTTTGAGGCATAAGAACCATAAGAAAAAGGAAGGCTTTCCCTGGTGATTATCAGGCAATGTTACCTGCCCTCTTGGGAAGGGCTTGCAGAGCTCCCAGCACCAGCTCCTCTGAACAAGAAGCTGTGGGGCTCTTGACAACTCTTTATTCCTTCACATGTGGTTTATTACCATGGCTTATGGACTTCTTGAGGAGATAGGTAGATCTAGAGACCCATCCCTTCTGGGAGAAGGAAAATCACATTATCTTTAAGCATCCACACTCACCTCCAGGCTGCCACAGATTGCCACAGCAAGGGGACACAATGCTTAAAAGGTGGGAAGGAGAGGACTAAGGAGCAGAACATGGTATTTGTTCAAGAGCAAAATGAAATCAGCTTTGGACAGTTCAAAACTAAATTTTATTTGGTTTTCTTTCAAACATACTATGAGTTAATTCCTTTCTAGAAATTGCTGCTGGAGAAAATGGACAGATGGCCAGGTGGGGGAGGCAGTTCCCTAAGTCATAGGAGCTGCCACTGCTGCAAGAGGGGTCTCTGCCCTTATTCACTTAGAAGAAAGAAAAAAAAGGCATGTTCATACCCCAAGTTTCAGAGTGACAGCTTTTAAGCTGCTGTGATTTTCTGTCACTCCACAAATACCGATGCATATCAAAATCCACAGCCTAACAGTTTCTCCCCCTTCATTAAGCATCATTAACAGGGTTTCTTGTGACAATAATGACACACTGTAAAACAGTTTAAAATATTGATTGGACATTGATGGATATTGATTGGATATTGGTATTGATTGGATAGTGATGCTTTTGTTCAGATATGTCCACATTACAGGTCAGTCTGAGATGCTGAAGCATTTCAAGGCAAAATGATCAGCCTGGGCCAAAGAGGTCAAAGTCAGGCCCAGAAAAAAAACCCATCTCCTGACTGCCAAGTCTGTGCTTTAGCAACAAAGTGCATTTCTCTTTAGTTTATTCATTTATAATTCAGATTAGGTGGATGAGAGGAAAATTTAATCATTTAGAATGACTAATAACTATGCTAATGTGTTCAGATAAAATAAGCATTCACATATGCTGAAAGTCTTTATAGTGTAATAAACTTCTGTTATCTTTTGAGGCATGCAGTACTTTGATTTTCATATACCAACTCCTTTTTATTTCAAGTGCAATAAAAAAATGGGTTTTTAAAAAGATTGCAAAGCTCAAGACTCCTGAACCTCATTTCAGTAGTGCTGGTGTGAAGTGCTGACAAACTACTACACATAGTGAGCTCAGAGGGTTGGGGTTTCTTTGGCTGGCTGGGGTCTTTTGCTCTCTGAAAAAGTGTGTCAGACTAATTTGAAGACTTGCACTTCAGAGATGGCAAAGAGCTTAGAGGCTATTGATTTCAATGAGTCTAAAACTTCATGTGTACACAAACACTAATCCCCTTGGAAGTTACTTTTATTTTCCTGCATATGACCAAACACATGCTGTGATCCCCTAAGTTTCTTTTGTTCTTCCTCATAACACAGACACATTTATAAAACATTTTAATAGGTTTTAAATCATACCTGGTTAATAATCATATGCCAGTCTCTGGCACCATGTGTGACACTCACAGCCTTTCCTCTGGCTGCAATTTCTTGGCTACATCCTCCCCACTGCAGCCACAGACCTTAAAGTTGTAGCTGCCAAGGTGCAGGTCAGGCTGGATGTTTTAGGAAGCAAATCACCTTTGCCTGTAAACATCTCCAAGTGATGCTGCAGCTGGAACAGGAGGTCAGCCGTGGAGCCCAGCAGGCTGCTTCACTATGGCATGACCTTGCCAGCCTTGGGGGAAAACACAGTGCTGTTCTTTACTCCTGCAATGCACCATGTTATGGTGTATGTAGCACTTCAAAAGCAGAAAAGTAAGTAAGTGAGACTAATGGCAGAAAATAAACTCAGAGTGATACAAAAACAAAAAAAAAGTGAACCTTCATCATTAATTTTAACCTGCATTGAAAATAATTCAAGTCAGTGTGGAGAAAATCGTCTGTTAAGAAAAAGAAAATATACAAAATATAGTAAAATTATTTATTTAATCTTCTTCCTTTGAGAAGAATGAAAAACCAAAATACCTTCTCTATAAAAGGAAATAATTACCTGGCAGAAGGCAATAACTGACCACATAATCAGAACATCATCTAGAACAATCGAAAGTCTTAGGGCCTGGTTTTCCCTTACAATAGGACAATAAAGAATAACTAAAATTTAAAAACAAAATCATAAAGCAACGGTGTCTCATTCTGGATAAAAGCAGAAGCCTCACCAAAAGCATTAAAGCAAGGAATGTGCCCTAAGGTAGGAAATGGTGCTTCTCTACCCAGTTATGAGTTCACTCCGTGAATGAGTGCAGAGAGCTCTATAAAGGGATGGCTGCCAGCATGGGGAAGGCAAATGCTGTGGAGGGGCATCATCAGGGAAAAATTAGCAGATGAGTCTACTGAAACTGAGGTAGAAAATAGAAGGGAGGCTGACTAGGAAAATGCAGATCTTAGACAGTTTGTCAGGCAAAATTGCCTACCTGTTCCCATCTCCGTGGAGATGCACAGGTTATATTTGGTACTTGAGATTTTGTCATTCGCACTCCAATGAGTATTTGTCTGTGAGAACCCATATTTATATGGCAAGGTTAATTAGTCATGCTGGAAAGCACTGCTGCAAAATGGACAGGATGGCACAGATATGCCCAAGTCTTTCTTTAAATATTCACTGGCAGTATTTTCTAAGCCAACTCTAAAATTCAGCTCCCAATGGCTGTATTCCTTATTGAGAAGTGCTATGGGAAACAAAGGGTGACAGGAGAATTTGCAGTATTTAACATTTCCCTGCAATGATGAAAATAGCCAGGAGGACAAACAGCCCTGGCAGGCAGAGGCGAAGCTGCCCCGGGAGCTGTGTGTGCAGGAGCAGTCCCGGCACGCCGGGTGCCTGGGGTGCTGAGGAGCTTTACACAGACAGCCGGGTTACCTTCCTCATCCTGGCACAGGCTGAGCCACTGTAGATAACAGTCCTCATCTGGTTTGTTCAGCTCCTTAGCAGAAACGTCATAGATAAGCGCAAGGTGTGAGTATTTAGGAGGAATATTTCCTTATCTTTTAATTAAGAATGTTACAGAGGTGGGTTGGTTTTATTTTTTTTTCTTTTTCCTTTTGCAAGGTAGGTATAGTAGTAGATTTTTCCCATCTAACCTTTTATAGGCCAGGCATGTGATATGTGGTAAGAGCCATGAGAGGCATTTAAATTATCTCTTTTGAGACCTTTTCATGCTTATTTTAGTTTCAATAGAATTGGGTCTGTTCCATATGTCCTGATTCACTACAGGATGCTTTTCTTGTCGGAGGAGTGGCTCTGTTTGATCAAGATAGTACTGACCTCATTTGTGAAATCAAGTATCAACTCAGTGCATGCCGAAGTGTCTTCCTAGTGCAGCTTCTAACAATTATTTTTCTTTCAAGAGCAGCTTAATACAGGTTCTATTAAGAATAAGCCAAGGGGAAAAAAGAATAAACCTTATGGAACATCATATCACACAAACATTTAATTTTCCATTCACCTGATAAAAATTTTAATCAGAAAAAGCTCTCATCTGAAATAAGAGCACAATGGTATTTTTAACAGTCTTAGACTTCTGTTGACATGAGATTATAAGATGCTGAAATCATAATAGTAAGACTGGATAGCTCTTGTTTTTATTTCTGTGAGTGAGAAAAATTGTCTGCTATTATCATCTGCATGTTATTATGCCCTATTCACAGACAGGGGAACTGAGGTAGAAGTTTTGCTTCATCACAACTGACCAGACATTATCAAGTTGTATACACTATGTGAACATCTCAGCCCTCCTTTATTTTAACAGCTGGAATATTCACAAAGCTATAACCTGAATGATAAAAAAAAAAAAAAAAAAAGTAAAAGTTATATCTGAAGCGTCCTTAATAAAGAGCCATAAAAATATTGGCTGACTACAGCCAATGACTATATTTAGATACATGTTTCCCTGAAGAATGCAATCACCAGGCAAAAATATTAACAGTTGGTTTATGGTGTTGATGTTTCCCATTTATTTCCTCATTCATGTGCATGTGGAATAGGACAAACAAGCGCCTGGGAGAAGATAACTGGGGATAGGCTGAGGAGGGGGCTTTGTGTCCAGGTAGATTGCAGGGTAGTGGCTCAGCAGGAAGGTATGAGATATTCTCCCCACCCAGGGAGATTCTGGGAGAAGTGAGTTACCCCCTGTGGCCCCAGGCAGTACTGACACACACAGATTAAACTGAATCTTTACCCTGGCCTTTTTCACCTGGAAGAATTCCAGCAGCAGTCAACCTGCACTTGCCTGAGACAGCACCTCTGAGGGAGGCACAGATCTGTGCCCCCCATGCCCAGGCCTGTTGTGGGGGGACAGCGTGTGCGCATCCAGCTCCTGAAATCAGGAAAGGAAACAAACCAGGCCCTGGAAAAAAACACAGCACAACTTCAGCCAGCATGCAGCCATCAGCAAAACGAGCCAGGGTGGGCACATGTGAGCAGCACAGCCGTGTTGGCAGCGGTGGGCCGGGGGCTCCTGCTGCCACCCCTGCCAGCGCCAGGCCTGGCACGGCCCGGCACACACGGCCCAGGTGGCACAGCCTTGCAGCAGCTGCCGTCCAGAAAAAAGTCCCAGGGAATGGCTTTCTGGCACGGATGGGTAGACTCTGCCTAGCCTGCAGCAATGAACATGGATGGGAGTTAGCTGGTAGGAAAAAGTGAGCAGCAGCATTTTTTGGATCAGCAGCTGGAAACAGAGAGGCCACATGGGCTGTTTCTCATCTTAAGCATCCTATGTGAACTCTGCTTTAAAACAGAGAAAGTACAAAACATGCCTAAAATCTAACAAATGGTGCAGAAGACTTCCCAGGAAAAGTATCTGGAAGAGATCTTTGGGGAGTCATCCACTCTTGTGCTGTGGAAGGCTGTGTGCTCAGTCAGTGGGGCTAGGGTGGATTTCACATGGAGCAGCCCTGCATAGACAGTAAAGATCAAGGGCATTTACATTCTTGTGCAAAGCATCCAGGTTTGACCATTGTTAGAGACAATATAATATTCCCTACCACAGATGGATGTATGGCACCCTCTGCTATGGCAACTTCTGTTGCAGTGAATTTCCAGAAATACAGGAGTTGCATTAATACTGGAGCTGTGGCAGCAATAGCCACAGCAATAGCTCCTCAGAGCTGCTTGTCCCAACTGTTAAAGAGAGGAATTCTTTCTGCCTTGATTTTCTGTTGCTGTTTATAAATGTAGGAGATGCACAAGATTAAAGTGTCTTGATCTGGAAATCATATTTTAATCTCAGGGTGTGTGTCAGAGAGAAACAGGCAGAATAGATTAGTTTCTGAATTAATGTTTGTAACAGTTCTATGAACAGTTAGACAAATTCACAGTCAAAAAGATAGTATCAACATTTAATTTAAAAGCCTCTTTAAGGAGTTTCATTGCCATATGTTGAAAATCTAATCTTTAAAAGAGACAATATCTAAAACTTTGGCTTACTTCTCAAATGTGTCAATTGATATTTTCCTTAATTTGACCTATTTATCTTAAAACATTTATAATCTGTTAGGGGGATGTTCATAGCTAAATGTCCAATTTGGTTTGTTTGTTTTTTAAATCTGCCGTTCTGTTGCCAAGAAATTAAACAAACAGATGCCACTCTTTTTTGAGGGGCTCCATTAAATACAATGTCTTACCCACCATCTGCTGGATCTGCAGCAGCAATTAACAGCTACACACTATTCCCAGAGCAGAGCTGACAACAATTGATGGTGCTGGGATCCTGGCATTTTCTCCTTCCCACTCCTCACCTCTCTCTTCCAAATATCTATAATACAATATTTCTGCACAGAGGACCGTGTCTGCTCAGAAGAGAAAGGAATAACCTATTCCTTGTTCTTCAAACTGTTGTGGATGAAAGTCTTCCCCAGGCATTACACTTTTTAAATGAACAGCATATTCAACAATAACAACTGAGCCAATAGATGTCTGCAAAGGCTGCATGTGCAAAATTTGTCTGACATATTTTGGAACAGGTCTCCTCTGCAACAGTGTGCAGCTGCTCTGAGGAGCCAGGAGCCAGGGCTGCACACAGGCTTTTTTCTTCTGCACCACTGGTTCAACCCCACCTGAGTGGAAGCTGTTGAAAATTCCTACCTCTGTTTGATATGGAAATACCTGAGGAGGCTCAGCCTAGTGAGCAGCCATGAATCATGAGCACTAGGTATGATTCATGTCCATTGTCTGACAGCCAGGTAACTGGCTTTGTACCAGTAAACCCTCTTGGAGATAGAGTCTTTTATTGGCAAGTGGCACTCATAGTCACAGGATAACACAGAATGTTTGGATTCCCTTTACCGACTGAGGTGTCAGTCTTCAGCCTACAATCCAGTTCTGTCTTTTAGCAGATTGATTAGTAGCCAAGTCCAGTTGTGCCAGGGAAAGTTTAAATTGGTCATTAGGAAAATTTTCTACACCAGGATGGTTGCCAAACACTGGAACAGCCTGCCCAGGGAAATGATAGAGTCACCATCCCTGGAAGAATTTAGAAGACCTGTAAATGTAGCACATAGGAACATGGTTTAGTGGTGGACTTGTCTGTGCCTGGCTAAGGGTTGGACTTGATGTTACAGGTCTTTTCCAATCCAAAAAATTCTATGATTACTTACCTTGGAAGAGAAGAGTTTCCCTGGCCTTTTCTTCAGTGTTTGTGGTGATGGCACTGTGACTTTTCTTGGACTACTGGGCCTGGACATTAGTTATGCACTCCCTGGCTTCAGGGGGATTCTCAGGGCACCAGAGCATGCACTAGAATGCATGTGTATTTGAGGCTCCAGGTTTTTAATTGATGCAGAAAATCCATATGTAAATAGACTAGCCAGTGTACTCAGCTTCTGGCATGCATTCTCATAACTCTCCAGTGTAAAGGTCTTCCTTTAAAGACAATGATCTTCTTCCAGAAAGTATATTTTTACAGTAATATCTGAGAGAAATTTTTGATGCTGCAACAGTGTACAACTTTATTTTCAACAAATTATTTGCATTTCTGTAATGGCAGAAAGATTTCTGTTCCTTTGTCTGTCAGGTTCATAGCCTGTCCTTAGCACAACTGGTTTCTTTAGTGAGGCATGAAGAAAATAAAGGGACATCTGGGTTTAACATTTCAGATGATCAGCTTTGTCACAGTGTCAGGATAGACAGGTGTATGTTATTTTGGAAATTAAAATTTCCATCCTGATAATAAATCTGTATAACAATTATCCTTATTGCTCTGTATGGTGATCATCTGTAAAGGCAAGCTGAACTTTAAAAAGGCATCTCATAAATCAGGCAAGATTTAAAATGTTCCAAGAGTTTGTAAATCTGCCCAGGATTTAGGGATTAATTGAAGAGCAGACAGCTTAATACATTAACCTTTCACCTCTGCAGTCCTGGGCTCAAAAGCTGACTTAGGTCAAGAAGTAAAAAATAGATTGGTGATTTTGTCCTAGTCCTTAGAGTGCTGGGGTTCAGGAGAGCCTGGTTAGCCCTGCCTGCAGTGCCCGGTTCTGTCAGCAAGGGTTTGCTTTGGGTGTTGCATGTCTCTTGTCTGCTGCTGGCACCCCGTTTTGAGGTTATTAACTTAAGTGTAAAGTCAGGTGCCCAAGGAGAACAGTTAGTAGGCTAGGGTGGTTGTAAAAAAGGTCAGGAAGCGTCAAGGACAGCCCTAAGTAGTTTGTTTCCTAAAACTGACCCAGGTCATTGCAGGGATTTCAGGGATGCTGGAACAGGAGAGGATAGGAGGGAACAGCCCATCAGCCCTTCCGCAGCCCTGCCCCACCGGGTGAACATTAACACTCATTGTCACTCACCACACACACCCCAGTGCTGCCTGTGCTCTTCTCACAGGGCTTGCCAAGAAAGCAACAGGGAGGTAATAAGGGAATATTACAGGGAGGTAATGAGAGAAGCAGGGGTCAGCAGGCCTTCTTTGATTTCTTTGTCTCTGCCTGAACACAAAAATATTCAGCAGCATGCAGCAACATGGACCATCCTCCTCCCAGTTCCCTTTGTCATGTGGAAGATGGGGACACTGCAGAGGTTGACAACAGGGTGTTCTGTCACTTGGCACCGACCCTCAGCAGCCCATCCTTGCTGACTGGAAGCCAAAACCTGCTTGACAAGGATGGTCCGATGTTGAAGGTGAAAACCAGCATCCATAAAGGTGGTGGAGTAACCTATTCATGAGTGGCCAATGGTGGTTGACCCTTGCTCATGGCCCTGGCTTGTCAGCAGTTTCATTCCCTATGGCTTAGCACCGACCATTGGTGGCAGAACACAGTGTGATCTGCACCTGTGTCAAGTCTGGGGAGAGGGATTGAGCAATGCCAATGTCAGCAGCACACATCTCTCTGGGGAGACACTCTGAGTCTCTATTTAACAGCACCGGATTGGGAAGTCACTTGGTGTGACCATCCCTCTCTGTCGGTGTACAAGTATACCCACAGATTTATGTTCCTCACAACCCTCAGACCACCCTTGAGAAATATCCGTGCAAAAATAAAAATTGCTCATGACCCCTCTCTTTGACTCTTTGACCTCTCCCTTTCTCCACAAATACCCTGTCTGCTCAGGATTTGCCAGCTGACTGATGAGATTGGGTCTGATCTCTGTTCTGAGAGGACATTTGAAAATAATGTGATTTTCTGGAATTCAGAAACACACTCACGTAATCTACATTTCCAGTAGATTTCAGTGTGGGGTTGAGTTTTTTGGTCTGCTTGGAACAAATGTCATCCTGGGGGATTTTTAACCTTACAAAAATGCATTCGTTACTAATGCAGGACAGAGGTGAAATAAAAACACACTGTGAAATCCAGTGATAGAAACTTTACTCATTCATTTTCTTGCCTGGGATCTTTTCACTTGTTCCAGCTGGTTCAAAAACACTTGGAACATATCAACAAGGCTTACATGACTGAAAACAAACCTTTGCCAGCAGCAGAACCAGACTGACAGAAACAGGACAATAGTTTTTTCGTGCCACAAAAATGTTAGTAAGCAGCATATAGTTTCATGTGTGTTTGCACTTTGCCCCTCCTGACTGAATTATGAAATGTTATTTACTAAAAACCAGTATAGCTCACATTTTAAGAGAATTAATATGATTAAAGGGTTGGTTAAGAAATGTTGATTGAAGTTCCAACTATTAAAATGCACATCAGTGTGCAGGGAAAATAAAAAGGCACTGAAATTCTTTTCAAACCCAAGCACCAGGTGCATTAATTACATTTCATTGCATGTTGGTTTATTACTGCGGTCACTTGTGCCTTATGATCTGCATTAACACCTGCGTTCCATGGATATCTTGGTATTTCACTAAACAAAATGAATATTGGCCAGATGGTGACTCCAGTAGGAAGCATTTCACATAGACTTTCCTGCTCTGCACAGTTGCCTGTAAAGGAATCCTGAATGTCATGCTACGCCAAAGCAGACCCAAACAATACAGAGATCATTTTGAAATCAACTGCCTTGACAGCATATTCAGAAAGGATCAGATGACAGACAAATAAAGGCTTTGTAACATGGATCTTGTTAATAAATCTCTTGTGTGTAGCACAACAGCATCATTTGTACCAGCATTTCACCCCATGGGGTGACCCTGCCCTGTGTAGAAACATAATTCCATGGAAAACTGGGTCAGCTCAGGTCTAAAACACTTAGCATGGATGACTCAGTGGTTTTTTTTTTTTTGGTGTTCTGATTTTTCTCCAGGTTGCACACATGACCTTTCTTCCATAGTACAGGTTAGTTAATGTACAACAGGCATCCAGCCCTGGGGAGGTGCCAGAACAAGGAGTCAGGACAAGAACCCAGCCATGCCTGGCACTTTGGCTTTTGACCAAGGTGGGGAGCACTTCAGGAGAGGTGGGAGGGATACAGACCTCACTGTGCCTCTTACTGGCACTGTCTGGCTCTTATCCAATACATCAGAAGTTACTTGCTGACCTGCATCAGAAATAAACAACAGATTTTCATGCTGGCATGTTATTACACTCTTGAAAACTTAGACAAACCTAAGCTTGCAATTAGAACCTACCTCAGAAACACCTCTTAGAACACAGTATCATTCCAGGGCACTATCCAGTGCCGTCGGTGAGGTTTTCTGCTGCTGCAGGATGTGTAGAAGGTTTTGTCTGTGTGAACAAGATTTTTTATTGTGGACATCCATGTTCATGGCTTCTTTTTTGTCATCCTTCACTTGCAGATGTCAGTCGAGGACTATGTGACCATAGCAACTGAAGTGTCAATACAAATTGCCACACAATCAGAAGCACTGAGTTTTCATGGTCTCTGTGGTCTTGTAGTACAATTTTCTACCCCCTGGGTTTGCTAGGAGCAGGTCAGGGGATGCAGCCAGTTCCTACCAGCTTCCTCCTCTGCCCACTCTGCCAGGATCAAGCTGTGCTGCCAGCCAGTGCCAGAAGCCTTTCCTCTGGGAGTTGGCAGACACCTTTTCCTACCTTACAGCAGGTAAAGGTGGAATGCTCAGAGTGTGCTCCTTGTAGAGTGTGGTCCCTGGGCTGTTTCTGCCGTACCTCTGGGAGAGGCTAGGCAGATATGAGGGGACTAAAGGGAGAAAATTCAGCAGAATATCTGGCAGGCTAGGGCACAGAGAGGTCACAGAGTGGAGGGAACGGGGGCTTGCCCTGAGAGCAGAACATAACAATACCCAAAGCTGGCTGTCTGAGCACTGTCCTTGATGAAGTGGATAGAGGGACAAAAAAGGCCCCCAAAATGAACACAGTCACCAAGTCAACACTCTGATGTGTACAAAGGAAGGCAAAAGTGAAGCACAGGGCTGGCCAGTGACTGAGCTCAGCACTGTGCTCAGCACAGGTGCAGAGCACCCAGCAGCCCAGACAGGAGCTGAGCCCAACCACCCCGTACCAGCTGCAGGTGGCCAGCTCCTCACCCTGCTGGTGTGCAGGGATGACCCTAGAGCTGGCAGATGCTGTCCCCTCTGGCAGGTGATCCTTGGGTTGATGACCCTGTTGTTCCCCACAGAGGCACATGGCACTGGATCCAATCTACAAAAACAAGAAGCCAAAAATGCACGAATTAACACTCCCACCTTTCCCCCAAGCACGCTTCCCCCAAGATGCTGTTTAAAGAAGACCAAATATCTCACTCTCAAGAAGTGTAGGCAAATCCTATTACAAGTTGAGATTAACCGTCAGTCAGAAAACTCACCAGTGCAGAGATCAAATATAAAAGATGTATGTTCTGTGTCATCTGTTTAGCAACCTTAAATTAGCTCACACGGGTGGATGGTGCTGGCCAAATGGCAGAACATGTGCTGCAAATGGAAATCAGAGTCAAAGCAGAATCCTGTGGGATACCCCCAGCAATTTTAAAGCAGCTATCTTATTACCTAAGCAATTTTCAGGGACAAGCAGAATTCAGACGCAGCCGACAACGCTCTCTGGTCCAACCTTGGTGAAACTACTTCATTATTATTTCAGTAGTGCCTGGAGAGCTCTATCTGCTGCTCCAGTTTCTCTGCAAAACCCCTTCCAACAACCCACAATAAAAGACATCCCTGTGAGGACAGGCTTACAGTTTAATTTAAGACAAGGAACAGCAAGTGAAAGTAACAAACAACCAGAGAGACTAGAAGGGAGAGGGTTGATGGAAATGGTGGAAAGCACTTGTCCCTGGAGTCCCTGTATGTGTACACACACATACTAGATACAGATTAATGTGTGCACAGGTTTTTCAGAAGCCCCTTAACCTGAATATAAGGCATCCAGAAATAATTTATAAAAGAAATCCACACATAAGGTGGAGTGCTGGAGGATGGGAGAGACCTGCCTTGCTCTTTGCTGAGGATGCAATGTACACAGGTGGGTTTGACTTGGCTTTTTTCGTACCATGAGCAGCTTTGAAATCCATAGGCAGCTGTTGCACTCCTGACTGGACTCAATGATCTTAAAGGTCTTGTCCAACCTAGACAATACGATGATCGTATGATTGAAATCTCTCTTTTTTTCTCAGTGTATGTAGTACATACATTTGACCTCACAGCCTTGGCCTGGGAAGCAGGAGAAATAAGAGGACTGTGAAAAGTGCCCTTGATGTAAAGTGTAGGGGGGCTATCTTGAAGCCATATGCTCTTTGCTGCCAGGAGTATGACTACAATCTAGCTGGGAAGCAAATAAATTCAGCAAAATTCACCTCAAAGGGATCTGGTTTTTTTTGTGTATTGTTTAAATATTTCATGTTTAAGTCTTGCTGAACAACTACTGCATGGCCTTAGTTCTTGTGGAGTCCCCAGCCACCTCCCACCTCCAGCAAGGCCTTATCACATCTATGGGTGAGGAGGTTCAACCTGGCAAACCCACAGGGATATCAACATGTTTTGGATTTCTTGGAGCTGCGGGTTTAGGCCAGTTTTTCCTTTTTCCTAGGGGAAGCTAGGTGTGCTTAGTCCATCTTTCATCCTCCTACCACCTGGCATCACATTACAGTAGGAAACAGATTGTTCAGGTGCACATAATGCAAGAAGGATTCTCTAAAAGCAAAAAACAATTTGCAGAGATACTGATGACAGCAGGATGCTTTGAACATTTCCAGGTTCGTGTTTGCTCAGGGCTCAGGGACTATCAGAGGAGGCACAGTAATGCCATTGAAGTGCAAACAGTTGTGAACAAGACTGTTGTAATCAAAACCCAGTGCATGTTTGAAAGTGGCATCTTAAGAAGCAAAAAAATAGTTTTGAAGAGGTCACTTCCAGAAAGATTAATAGAAATTCATCTGCGTCAACAACATCATGTGCACTGCTCTCAGATGAGGAGATTCCTCCATTTCCCCCAGCCCCTAGGAGCACAATGTGCAGGAGTGTCTCCTGAAACCCTGACAATGCAGAATAAAAATTCACTTTGAAAAAAGAGCATCTCTGGTGATGTCTACAGGCTTTTGACTTTGCTCTTTCCTTCAAACACCACTCGTGATGCTGAGTGCACATTCTCTTGGCCTATTTGTTCCTGGCAAACAAAGAGCAAATTCCCCTGGGTACAGCAATCCATTTTTAACACTCTGTAATTATTTAGAAAAATGTTTTGATAGGAGAAATGAAAAACTGGGGCATTTCAGGTTCAGAAGAAAGTTCTTTGAGCATTATGTGAAACAGGGACTTCGAGTCTCTTTATTTATGGCACTACCGCCAAAAAAAAAAGTCCACATTTTCAGCTGTGGCATTTGAATCTACTTGCAATTCATTGAACACCTTCTCATCACTAATCACAGAAGGCAAAAAACTCCTGAGGGTCCACTCCAAAATGGTAAGGAAAGGGAGAACACAAGGACTTTTCTCCATGAGCATTGCTGGCAGGGCAGGTGCAGAAAACTGTCCCTTTTAGAGCTATTGTCTCATTCTGTCCTCCCAAAATCTATGAGAGTTCATATGTTAATGTACCCTTTTTGGAAGCCCTCTGATGGAAGACATTGCAGCAGAAAATGTCAGAGCCCTTAGCAGGAGGGTTGAGTGCTGTGAGTTATATGGCCCACAGGCTTAACACAGGCAAGGAGCTGTGTCTCCTGCCATCCTCTGGCCAGCTGAGAATGTCAAGGATGAAATCTAGAAGCTAAATGTCAATTCAATTTTCCTACAAGGGCATTTTTTTAAAATAAAGCATGGGCAGAAAACCACTGATATTAAGCCTGTGCACTGGGTGCGCGGCAGCCTGTGCACACACTGCTTGCCAACTTCAAAGCGGGTCACCCCCCTCTTCTTTTTCTCCTCAAGTATTGGTGTTCAGCATCTGTGACACTGCTTTGTGCCTGTCTGTAGGGCTCAGCCACTGAGACTGGGAAGGTGCCCAGTAGCTGTGGAGGGTGGGGGGCATTGTGCTGCAGAGGGAGGTGTGGGAAGGACGTAAATGCAAGCAGTGAAAAAACAAATAAAAGGAAACCTAATAGAAATGAAAGTGTTACAGCTCTGTTGTCCTCAAAAGACCCACTTTCTTTCAGGGAGACTGTAAAAGAGAAATAAAGGGGAAAAGCCCCAAATCAGTATATGCACTGCCATCTCCTGGTGGACAGAGAGCCCCGTCCTGCTCTGCCCCCTGGCTACCCTTGCGTTAAAGCGCCTTCAGTCACTGTAGAACAATGGCAGTGTCAGGAAAAGGCCCTAGAGGTGTTTTGCTAGTGTAAAGGCAGAAGACCATCAGGCCAGATAGGGTTTCCTGAAATCAAGGACAAAGTCCCCCAACCTGTGGTGGGAGTTGCGTCCATCCCATAAATGTTGGCCTTCAACATTTATGATACCTCTCTTGCAGCTCCTCTGTGACAGGAATGATGTATCAGGGAGAATTACAGACCCTTCAGTAAGAATTTCAGCCTTCAAATATAATTTGTTATTTAGAAAATCCTCAAGTGAAATCAAAGCCATGGAAAAAGTTAAAACAGAAAATTAAATGGACCAAGATAGATAAATTGTGGTACCAGTAGGTCAACATACTACCATTAGCAGCAAAACAGACAAAATTCCATGGGTTCATGCTAAACAAAAAGGAATCATTCTTTTTTAGCATTACTTTTCATGCAAGAGTGAAAAGATTTTACAGATACACAAAAAGCAGGAAATGCATTACAGGGCTGCAGAGCACATGACTGGGAGAAAACCCAGATTTCTCCAGCTCCCCACTGCAGGGCCAGCATCTCCCCCATCTTTGCTTATGTTTCCCAGCCAACACTCCAGAAAAGCAGCTGAGATCAAAGCAATGGAGGGAGGATTTGACTTTGCCTCCAAGAAAGGGATTAAAATATTTGAAAATAAAGTTCAGCTAAGATACCTGTGATTTGACAGTTTTTTGCAGGAGGAGTTTCAGCCCTTTTCCCTGCCCTGCAGATGCAGATTTCAGGCAGCATTCCCTGCCTGTCTCTTAAAAAATCATTCAGCAGTTTTAAGTATGTCACCACTGGAATCAGTCTCTATTTTTAAAAGTAAACCTTTGAAGAGACACCTGTCCACAGTGACAGAGCACGGTGAAATGGGCCTGTGGCCTGTGGACCCATTTTAAAGCTTCCATGTTCGCCTGCATCAGGTGGAGCTGGTATTTCATACACCTGTCAGGAGCTGAAACCTAACACGTTGTGGCACTTGGAGAGGAAATATTGTGACAGGTTTTATTTCTGAAATACACTGAAGAGAGGCAGAGTCAGGCAACTGGGTGCAGAAGCAAAAGGGAAGGGGAAAAAGCAGGGTTGCACTGAGGAAAAGCTCTTGTAGGACTTTTCCAGAATTGCCTTTTCTCTCTTGCTGTTTTCAGTGTTTTCATTCTGTCTACTTCAGCCTCTGGATAAAAATAAAGAACCTTTTAAAAGAGAAGATAAATCCTTTCTTTAGTGAGATGTAGGTTACTGATATCTGCCTGGTTATAAAACCAAACTGAGATCTCTAGCTCAGGAAAATTCCAGTGCCTAGAAAAGCATATTTCTTTTGATTTGCTGACATAGGTTGGGTGCATCTCCATTCCTGCACAGGACAGCAGCATTCCTCAGGATCCTCAATATTTCAGCCTCTCCTTTTTGCATCACCACTGGCACCATGTCAGACCAACACCACCATGAAGAGGTTTGTACAGACAAGGGTCTCACACTGAGCTGTGCTAGAGAATGGGTGGTGCCCACCTCCAGCTGTGCACACACAAATAACCTTGCATGTGATGCTCATCCTGTAATGACTCTTCCCTCCACACATTCTCTTGAGACAGCTGAACACCACATATGCACCATCCTGGCTTCCCTAGAGAGCTGCACCAAGAGCCCTGCTAGTGAGCAGGCTACTTGGGAAAATCTCTATTTTTGAGTGCACTGGTTTTCCTGGAGAGCAAATGCCATCTGTCATGTTGTTTCAATTCTAGTATTCCTGATCTTCTGTGTCCAACTTGCTGGCTATCACCAGATGATGTCCCCAGCCCAGACCAACATGGGTTTGCTACCCAGCCACCTCCCAGGCACATGGGTGTGCCTGCAGGAGACACCTGCACTCCACCTGCACACCACTGCTGCTGAGGGACCTGTGCCAGGCTCTGCACCATGCAGAGCAGCTGAGGAGTGCCTGGGGCTCCCAAAGGTGAGAGATGGTGCCCAGCTGGAGCCAAGGCCAGCTGCAGGGTGACTCATCATCCTCAGTCCTCCCAACAAGAGGATGTGACTGGGTGATTTTAGCACTAAAATCATAGGGTCATAGAGTGTGCTGAGTGGGAAGGGACCTATTGGGATTGAGTCCAACTCCTGGCCCTGAACAGGACACCAGAAGATCACACCATGAGCTTTTCTAATGCATGTCATTTTGAAAACAAGCTCACACATGCAGTTGTGCTGGCAGGTCTGAGAAGCTGAGAAGTTAGAGAAAGGAGGAAAGAGAAAAAGAGAAGAACCTTTCAGCTCTTTAAACGAAAATCTGTTGAGAGTCAAGTGATTCCACCACAGTTTTGGTCTGAATAGTGTTATCCATTCCTTTTGCATATTTTGCACCATTACAATTGCTTTTGTAAGCACTGACAGAGATTAACATACCACAGATCTTAGAGGAACAAATGATGTATTGCTAATTTCTGAGCATTAAAGAGAGAGGTCACATCTGAATGATTAGGTTAATTCCTGAGACCCCTGCTCATATCACACAGCTCAATTAATTTCGCTATAATGGAAGTACATATACTACAAACATAATAACTGTCGTAGTTCATCATGTAATTCATCTTACAGTTATTGGATTACTTGCCCTCCCTCAGAGATCTGGTTTATCCCCAGATAAACCTGCCTCTCCAGACTGGCAGGAGGGCCCTGCAGAGCCACGGTATTCCTTGCAGTGCAGACAGCCTCAGTCTGCAATGACCCCCTTGCAGCACCAAACCTCGGTCTTACAGCAATGCCAACCTTCCTTATTGCTTTCTGTCTCCTTTTCTCTCTCAAACATGATCATATTTTCCCCAGGCAGCTTCTTCTGTTCTGGAAGAAAAGGAGGGAGAGCCCCCCCATCATAGCCACATGGGTGATCCTTCCCCTGCCCCACAAATCCTTAATGCTGTTGCAATGTTCCTTGAGAAGTGCCAGCTGTCCAACCAGCCAGTTACAAGCCAAGAATCTTGCTTCACATTTTGCAGAGCCCTCATTTTAGTGCTATTCTGTGCAGTACATAGATACCCACTTTTTTACTATAGACTTTTCTATCTACAGATTATGTATAGCCACCACAGCATGCTGATGAGTGTGCTGTTTGTTGCCCGATCCTTCCCTAGCACAAGCTGCGGATGGATCAGTTTTGTTTTGGTCAAATGGAGACTTCAGCTGTGCCTGCAGATCTGCATGGTGCCTGTTGAACTAGGCACATGGCACATGAACTTTCCACTCCAGAGGATTTTACTCCTTATTTTTTTTCAGGGCAGCTACCTCAAAGATAACTCAATCACTGCTCTGAACTCATAGACATTGCTACAATACTGCTCTGAACAAAGGCAGGCTTTGATTTATGCAGTGGAAACAGAGTGGGTGGAAATGTCTCAGGATTTAACAGCCTGTCAGTTTTAAAGCTTATCCTCAGTCCCCATAAATTATGTTTGAATTAAAAGCCAGCTTGGAGCAGCAAAAAATAAATTGAGGTATTTCATGTGTGTGTGTGTGTGTCCCTATCCTTGTTCCATATTCCAGCCTTACATGGCACTCACATCTTTCAGAGGGATGCAGCATTTCCAGGCTTTCATGTGAGAGCACATTGTACTCCCATTTTGGGTTTCTGAGACAATATTTTTGTGCTCCCATTTTGAGTTTGTGAGACAGAAACAGAAACCACTGCAGTTCCTGTTTTTGCAGAATGAATTTGCTTCAAGCCAACAGTTTGTTTAATTTACCAAAGCGTTAGCTGCTACACCTGCAAAGCACATCCTCATATGATTTTCCAACAAGCAGGAAAGAATCCAATAGGGAAATTAGTTTCCTTTTTCTCTCTTTCTTTTTTTGGTGTTTTTCAGTAACGATGCCAAAAATTTCTCTGCCCAAACAGTGAGTTTAGTGTGTTTGGCTTTGGGATGTGAATATTTTTACACAGCTTCTAATCTGCTGTTATTTAGTAACAGTTTTTATAGTGTTATTTTCCTTCACTACTTGGAGATTGCAGACAGTTCACAAAGATTTTTGGCAACTTTTTGAGTGGCCTATTCTGTACTGTGTGCATTTGTGCTTGAAAAACTGAGAATAAATTGGGCTGGAGGATAGAAAGCCTTTAGCACTCTTGGCTATACAGAAAAGCTTTAAAGTATGGGCTGATTTCATCTGAAAGATTCAAAAGCTAGAAGGAAATGAAGACTCACATATATTGTATTTAACATTTTATCATTTGGAGTTGGGAATAGCTGAATTCATGAATTTTGCATGTTTGGAAGTGCTCTTGTTATAATCATAGCCTAAATCAAATGTAAGTAGCAATAATCAGATCTAGTTTGGGGAGATCATAGGAAAAAAAAAAAAAAAACACAAAAAAACCAAAAAACAACTTATGCTACTTGTAAATGTGCAAATGAAAGCTTTCCCAATGACCAGATGAGTGAGAGAGACAAAAGAATGACGCAAAACTCTTTTAAATTGGGTCTGCAAACGGTTTGATCATATATTCCAGGCATGTCCTACCAAAGCAGCCACTATAAACCCTTGATACAAAATGAAATGTGCAGCACAGGTCTGCATATCTACTACTGAAAATCAGACACTTCTTTTGATAAATACCTGCCTTTTTCTGGAGTAACATTCACTTCAAAGGCTAAACAAAAGAATTATTCAAAATAAAAACAACATCCTTAAATTTTCTGCAGCTCTGAGCTGTGTTTAGCTCTGCAGATGCAGGGTGTCTGCAATCATGCCACACACCTAAGGCTGTTGCTGTAAAACCTGAGCTTTCACCTCTGCACAACACTTCTCTAGTTTTGATTTATTTATTTTGAACATTAAATAGCCTGTCAGTTGCAAAATTAGGGATATTGGAACACTGCTTTCACAATATTAATAAAAACCCTTCAAGGATCTATAGAGGATGTGTTTGGGGTGTACTTCTTTATATGTTTTAACTGAATGGTTTTTATTTGTGCTAATTATTTCCATTAGTATTTTAAGCTAAATGCTAAAATGCTCACTAATGCTACATTTTTCATAATTGTCTCAGACAAATATCATATAGTAGTTCCACTATTTTGGAGCTTCAGAAAACCCCATCAACAGACCAAAACAAAGAAAGGAAGAAACTGGTATAAACCTGAACATAATCACAGTTCAAGCTGAGAGCTGTGAGATTCATGTCACACATTTGGTGATCCTACAGATCTCCCAGCAGTGCAGGGTGGCTCAGCCCTGAGAAGAATTGTCCTATTATCCCAAACTGTTTTCTGGATGCTCCAGGCTGTTAGATGACTGCTATGCCCATGAGGTCTTGTGCTCAGGTCCTCTCATTTCCCTGTTCTCTTCCCAGTGGTGGTAGGACACCACACCAGCCTTTCCCTGCACTGAAGTGGCCATGGGAGGAGCAGTGGGGAGCAGACTGACCCTGCAGGTGAAACTTCTTCCCTCTGTTGTTCATTTGTAAAATTATGGAGTAAGGGATAAGCAGTGCAGTGCTCCCACAGGAGTTGTCCTGAGGAAAAACAGATTAATGGCCATTAAGTGTTTGGGTGATGGGTACAGCAGCACCCAACTCCCCAGGCTGCTTTGATCCTGCACACCAGTGAAAACAAGTCTCTTCTGCATCTGTTTCCCGTCTCCTTCCTCTGCAGCCCAATCCCAGCTTCCCTCCCCAAGCCTTTGTGTCCCTGCTCCTTGTGCCTGCCCACTAGCTAGGTCGTTATGGAAATAACCTCAGCAGCAACTAATTCACTCCATTTATGGTGTGAGGTAAGTGCTGCTTCACAACACGAGCATTTTTTAGTTTAAAAATGGCATTTCAGTTATTGCAAATGAGCAGTAAACTGATAAACATATTGCTTCTTCCATCTTACTACTTTCATCCCAAAAAGCAGATAACATTCTTGTTCTGCATTTGGAGATTTGATTTGTTAAATTATGTATCTTGAGGTCAAATTGTGGTGCTTTTTTCAGAAATTAGCTATAATAGCAACCTGAAATTCTACTTCCAAAAATAAATTGCTTATTGAATTTTCTGTATTATGTTAATGATTCAAATTTTTGTAAGAAGAAACTGCAACAGAGTTCTGGGAGTTTGACACTGCTGAAGTTAAATGTGTATTTGATCCCAATCAGGAGATTTTTAGGTGCTGGCAGGTGATTGAACAGGTTCTGGATTCCCATAACTGTATATTCAAAAATAAATAGTGAAATATTCAAAAGCTCAAAGTGAAACATTTAAAAAGAAATGTGAAACATTAAGACCATTCTTGGAGTGAAACAACAATCCAAATTACATCTTAGCCTTCAGCAGCAGGACAGAGGTGTGTCATGCAGCTGCTATTGAAAATATCATGGGAGATTAGTGTCTTAGTTGGCTAAAAAATGGAGATGCTAACAAAATGAGAGATGAATGTATTCCTTTGCATGCAAGAGAAAAGAAAAGAAAAGAAAAGAAAAGAAAAGAAAAGAAAAGAAAAGAAAAGAAAAGAAAAGAAAAGAAAAGAAAAGAAAAGAAAAGAAAAGAAAAGAAAAGAAAAGAAAAGAAAAGAAAAGAAAAGAAAAGAAAAGAAAAGACCAAAACAAACAAACCAAAAATGCCAAACAATGCCCCCAAAAAACAACAAAACAAAAACCAAAAAAACAAACCATCCAAACAAAAACAAACAAAAAAAACCCACCTTGTTTTATAAAAAGGCACCTTCTAGATGATGTGGTATGAAATTTCCTGGTTCCACACTTCAAATCTGGCTATGTGGTTCATCAGATAAACCCACAATCAAATCCCCAGGCAGATGCCCAAAAGATAAAGGTCTTGTCTTTTTACCTGCATTCAAGGTACTGTGTTATGGCCAGCCAGTGTCTGAGCACCCAAGGGCATGCTCTGAACCATCCTTCAGCCACTTCAGCAGTGTTGCTAAGACCAGTTCTTTATCTTTTTTTTATTATTATTATTATTCAAAGCTCATTCTGTTGCCATATCCATTTCCATAATGATGAATTAATTTACCAGACTAGTTTGCAATGTTAAGGACCATGGATGGATTTATTTTCCTGTTTCTTACTGCATGAGGGGATTCAGTGCCTGAGTTTAGCTCTGGTGCCTTCCCTGCACATTAAATACTTTTAAAGATGTCTCTTTTCCTTCCTTGCTTCCTTCTCCCAGGCCAATGATGCCTCTTGATCCTTGCAGGCATTTGTGAGCTCCCTGGTCCTTTCTTTTTCCTTTGCACAGCCCCAGGGGCTGAAGGCTTTCCACCAGAGCACATTAATGTACTTTTCTCACTCAGACCTGAGGCAGCCCTTAAGGCCTGAAGATTTTGCCAACAGCAGGAGAATCTGAAATGCCAGTCTGGCTTTGCTCATCTCACTTCTGTCCTGGCATAAAGCAGGGTTCAGATCTGAGCTCTGGTTGTGAGTTTGTTTGTCAGTTTGTTGTTCTGAATTCTCATTCAGAGGCTGCAACAATTCTTTTTAAACCTCTGTGAAAGAGCTTCTCTGATTTTGGGAACAGTTGGGTTCAATGATTCAGAGTGGAAATCCAGATGTAAATTGTCCTTCTTATGTTTTTATCTTGTGTTATTTACAGGTCAGGCCTGCTACTCAGCCATGAAAGTGGAAGATAGTGTTGGTGCATCAAAGTAGTTTATCTGCCAGCTGCCAAAAAGAAAGGACCCCATGCCAACTGGTTTACTTGGGTCACTGCTTGTCATGATCTTTAGTGCAGTTAGTACTGAAATTTCTTCTGCTGTAGCATCAAAGTCTCATCAAAAGGACTTGCTGGGGGCTCTGCAGCCTCTTCAGCAGGGGCAAGCCATGCATAGAGGGAGTGAAGGCCACACTGCACTCAGAGTTCAGCTGGCCAAGACATGGGGACAACTGGTGAGATAAATATTTGACAGCCAAGATACCTTTTGGAACAGGAGAGCAAAGAGCTCGTACTCCTTTTGCCATGGAGGAGGGCTATGGCATTGGGAGGCTCTGGGTCTCCTTTTTCACAGCCAGTCATTGCTGTCCCACATGGGGGGTCTGCAGCCTCACCCTGACACCCTGCATCCTTCCCTCCTTCAGCAAACCATCACACCACCTGTGTGGACAGTCTGGTTTTGGAGGGATATTTCCCATATGCAGTCAAGTTTACTAAAAATGTGCATGTTTTCCAAAACTAGATGATTTGTAAGTGAGGAGGGTTCAATTCTTTTATTTTATTTGAAAGATCTCTAAGCTTTAAATTTTACCCCTAACAAAAGATGCTTGCCACTTTTTTGGTGGAGCTGACTCTGAGTCTTGGTCCTTCCAAATGCACAGAAGTTATTCCAAGAAACTGTAATGCTAAGCTTGTTTTAGGGCAGATCACCTCCATCCATTTTCACTGATGTCCTGGAGAAAACAATTCACTCTTGTCCTGGCTTCAGAAAAAAACTCCAAAGCTTTCTTGGACAGGAACATGTAATTGGAATATTGGGGTGAATACTGAAGCCGGACCACTGGGAAAGGCTGCTCAAAGAGTGCCCTAAAGACTGTGTGTAAACCAAGAAGGGCACATTCTGACCTGACACAATTCTGTGTCTTTGCAGGAGTGTCCACCCTGAGCAGGTTAGGTGTGTGAAACACCAGTACCAAAATCCCTACCGATGGAGGAGGAGCTTTCAGAAGAGCTCGGTAACCAGGCAGTTATGGTTTAGCATCACCAGTCTGAGGCTGCTCAAGCTGGCAGTGAAACACATTGGAGGCAAACTGCGAAAGAAGAACCCAAGAACTGAAGCAATGGGGGGCTGAGCGGCGGTCCCAGGGACAACCATGATGGCATTTTCACAAGTGCCACCAGAGGGCAATAAGAGGCAGAAAACGAGAGAACCTTGGGCTCGCTGGGGACAGGCAACTCCCCTCCGGACATGGAAGGTCCTGTGGCTTGTCCTGGAGGATAAATGTTCGCTCTGACTTGCCTTGCTGCCCCTGCATGGGAATGCTGGAAGACTTTGAATTTTAACCCTTGGTAAAGATTTCCCTGCGTCTGGGCGGTGAACGGAGCGCAGGGGCAGCGCAGAGCCCGTCAGCCCCGCGCAGGGACCGCGCCTGTGCCCGCAGCTCGCTCGGGAAACTCAGCCTCCTCCGGGAGGGGCACGGTCCTAACCCTGATCGTCTGGGGCCACACACTACCTTCAACAACTTTGCTGCTAATCTTGTTTCTTTCTTTCTTTGTTTTTTTTTTTTTCCTAATGGTGTTGGGTTTAATGCATTCCCAGGAAAAGTTGGTTAGATGGCTGTTGTGAGGCCTGGGGCTGCAGGGGGAAGCAGACTCAATCTCAGTCACACAGGCCAGGTGCGTCTGTGGAGCTGTGGAGCTGTGAGGAATTTCCACGCCAGGAAGAAGGCTATCACCTCCTCACATCCCTACATCCCCACATCTTCACACCTCCGCACTCCCCTGCCTGAGCATCTGCTCCACTGGGTCTTTCTCCCATTGCCCAGCAGCAGACATTCCCCTCAACGAGTGACTTGGGAGCAGTGTTTCCATCATTTCTCACCATGGAATCCAACTGTGACAATAGCAAATATTGCTTCTAAATGGCCCTTTTTTTCTCTTTTCCTAGAACCTTAAGAGTAGCAAATAAAGTAAGAGACAGATTTTCTGGCGTACAGCTAAGCAGACTATTTTATTTCCTATGCCTCTTCTTTGAGGAGGGGGGAGGGGAACAAATAACTTACTCTTAAAATAAAATAATTTAGAAGCAGCAGATGTGAATTTGTGAACTCATACTGAGATTTTCTTTGACTCATGGGGAGACTGGGATCTGGAGCCTCCCCCCTCACTGGGGAGTGTCCTCACCCTCTCAATGATAAAATAATCTCATTACCTAGTCTGTAAATCTGAATTTATGTCAGCAAGACTCAGAGGATCCACCCAAGAATATTATCACAGCTGAACATCGGGATATTTTTTTCTGGAGGGAGGGATGCATTCAGATATTCTGAAGCAGAGGAACGAGTTGTCTCCCACACTTCTTGACAGTCACATTTTTTTGTTTAATGGCCTTTTAATATCAGTATTAAAAAAAAAAATTAGTATTTCTCTCCAACTCAAAGCAGTATTTCCATTCTCCACCATTTTAATTATGCTTTTGCTTTAAAAAAAAAATCAAATTAAATGTTTGAAAGCATCTTAGACAATTTTTTTCTCCCAATTGGCAGCTAAATCAAAACAATCCATGAGCTGCAAAACCTTATTATCTAGACCCTTTAACTCCATACTGAAAGGTGTCAAACAAGGTTGTTTGAAAATAGCAGATTCCAAATTTGTGGGTAAAAACTATACACACATAAATTCTAGCATAGAGATGGAAAGAATAGTTTAGCTTTCATAGAAAATAGAGGGAAGAGGTCAGAAAGAGAATTACCTCTGTATGTGCTGGTGTACAAATGGAAAGGTCAAGCCACCCTTCCTTGCTATGGAATTTGTATAGAGTTCCTTGGTGCGCTGAGGAATTGTTGGAGGGGAAAAATACTAATTTTAACCAAAGACTTATGGGGAAAAAAATTACTTTTTTCTTTCAAGAGCTGTTCAAACCCATTTGATATCTCAATCCATCTAAAAGTCACTGTTCCTCCTTGCACTGAACACTGGCACCAGGAGGGGACCTGGGGATGGGAGCAGCCTGTCCCTCAGTGTGACAGCCTCTGGCTTTGGTGGCACATGCTGTGGTGCCAGCTCTGGATGGCCGAGCAAGCCCAGGGAAGTGCACACCTGTGCACACTGGGATGCCCTCCTCCCTCCCAGCTCACTGTCCCTGATGCCGATGGGATTCTCCCTGCTGGCTTACACTAGCAGCTGGACATGGGCAGGGTAACATCCTGTCCAGGTGGGGGCTGCTATTTAAAAGATCTGCTAAAAATAGCAAAAAACACTCTATAGAAGTCATTCCAGTTTTCAGGTGTTCCATCCTCACTCAAAGGACAGGCTTTTAGTGGCAAAGAGGGTGTCAAAGAATGGTCATTAAAGTCACGTCAATCTCTCTGCATTCGGGGCCATTTGGGAGCCAAAGAAAATGTGCCTCTCAAAGATGAACCTGTTAGTGTGAGTCCACTCACACTTCTGTGCTAGCAGAGCAGCCCTTAATGAGCCCTTTTAAATGCCACAAAGAGGCACAAACACACATTACTGCAAAAAGAGATCAAGCCCATGATTTCTTAGCCATTCCTAATGATGTAATTCTTTTACTTTGCAGCACTAATACTCCTGGGTTGTTTGGCTGGAGTCATTTAGGAAACTTCAAGAAATTTTGGAAAACAGCACTGCGGAAATTAGAGGTTTCTCTCATATCTGTGAGGATAATACATTCACAGCCAAATTAGTTTCTGTGGAGTTAAAGTCATGTCCAGAAAATATAAGGGGTGGAGAATGGGGACATTTTGGAACAAAAAAAAAAAAAAAAAAAAAAAAAAAAAAATATTTGGAAACTTTTAAAATAGAAATCCTATAGAAAACAGGTCACCTGGGACACAGAAAGGATATCTTCATTTATCATCATTAGAAAGAAACAAGACTGTAATAAAAAACACATTCCAGAATACTGATCTGTTTATTCACTATAGATGGTCTGAATTAGCCGTGGGTTAGGAAACACGTTTAGACACACAAAGATAAAAAAAATAAGGGTACATAAGACTGGGTTTTTCCTTTTATATTTCCATATCCAAACATGGATAAGTTTTTAATCTAATGATGCATGTTCTTCTGTTTACTGGAGTGAGGTAGTTAGACATCCCCAGCCTTAGATGGGAACGCTGCATGGCTATGATGGTCTTTGCAGATTTCTGGGCTTGTTACCACTCCAACTTCTGCTGTGTTCCATGATTTTCTAAATTCCTTGCTGCTCTTCATATTACATATATATCTTCATTCCCAAGTGGTGAAGGCTGAGCAGGGGGGATGGGTAAGGACAGACTGGGGAGGATCCAGCCTCTGGCAGTGTCCCATCCCTGGGCAGTGAAGCTGCAGAGGCCCTTGTTCCTGGCAGCAGCAAGGAAAGCAATAGCACTCCTCTGCTCCCCTTCCTGCTCCTTTTTCCATAAACACCATTTGACCACACCTACAGACTGTTGTTCCCTTGGCCCAGCTGAAAGCACATCACTCCACCAGCCAGTTTTGGGTTGCTCCCCCCTGCTGCTTCAGCACCTTATGCCCATCTGCACCCTGCTTTGCTTTACCCAAGCACCAAGCCTAGCTGTGAGAGCACTGGGGTAGGAAGAAGCAGAGTTTCCAAGACCTTTCTCCCAGTTCAGTGCTCCAGCAGCCAGGCTGGGCATCCTCCATCTCTCCCACAGAGAGCCACAGAACCATGGGAGGTGGCTGTAAGGTTGAATTATCTTCTGCTTGAGGCACTCCAATAAAAACCTAGAATGCAGAATAGTAGATTCTAGTCTCTGTTTCTTTAATTCAATGAAATATATCCTTCAAACCTAAATCAAACCCCATTACCTGGGAAAGTTTGTGCACTCCCTGTCTCAGCAAGTCATTGCAATATCACTGCCTCCAGCCACATTCCTGAAAACTGGACCTGAACTGGACTGAAACATGAACTGCAGTATCTTGTACAACCCAGCATAGGCCACTATCACTTGCTCTCCAGGCTGGGCAGCCTGCAGAGAAGACGGTGGTGATGCCAGGGGGTGACAAACATATTCAGCCACCCAGGTCTAACATGGGTGGGCATGTCCCTAGAGCATCCTGCTGCAGGGAGTCACTCCATCCCTGCTCTGTCACAGCCATTTTCACCACCTTTGATGCACTCTGAGTCCTCCAGTGACTCTTTCAGCTTGCTAATTCAGCAGGTGAAAGATCTAACTTCATGCTGGGCGTGGCAGGTTAATGGGCTCCCACCAGCGAGGTGTCCAGCAAGTGGGAGGAGCAGGAGCACACAGTTGGGCAGGACAGGGTGCTGAGGGGAAGACACCCTGTACTGGCAGCAGGAACTGCCAGATAAGGTCAGTCTGTCTTTTGGACTATACCCAGTGACAGCTGGACCTCCAGTGCCTGTGTATTTGAAAACCATACGTGCCTGGCCCATCATGACCTGATTCCCAGTCTTCTCTTAGTAACAATACTCAGTTGCATGAAGGTAGCAGTAAGTCTCCACCATGGCATCACACCTTGAGGATATAAGATAAGCATTTAAACCTTCAGCTGTGCCTGTTGAAGTTGCTAACTGTCCTGGTTTTGAAAGACAGGTATCTGCCAGCAAAAGCTGGAAGTTCCCTTGAATAGAGAATGTAAACACCTCCCCTAAAATTATTATAATTTTGCAATTAGGGGCTCTCAGGCAAAGTTTTGGGAACAGTAATAACAGTCCTTTACTAGGAATATTAAAAATACAAATGCAGTAGGGCAAAACAACATGCAAGTAAAACAAACAAAAACCCTAGAAAACCCTGACAGAGTCAGGGATTTGACCTGACACCCTGTTGGTCAGGGTGTTAGAAGCAGTCCAGATGAATCCTTCTGGAGTAACAGAAGCAGTCCTGTGGAATAGAGATGGTCCTGTAGAAAGTCCAGTGGTGACAAGATAGGTCCAGTCTTCCTCTGGGAATCCAGTCGAAAACAGGAAGGTCCTGCTGTTCCTGTCTCCTCTTTTTATTTAGGTAGGGATGCTTGGATCCCTCCCAGCTGGGCGGAGCATCTCACAGTGGGATGATGGAATGTCTCAGGTCATTGGTGAGCCTTAATAGCCCATTATCAGAAAACATCAGCTCCAGAACTCAAGCTTGGCCACCCTATTGTTTTGGTTAAGTACCCAGCAATTAGTTTCCTAGCAACCCAACAGAAAAAAAATGCCACTAGCACAAAGGAAACAATATCCAACCCCCAACACTAACTTAAATTTCTGGTCTTTCTGGTACATCTCTGAATACATGACAGATTTTTCTGCTAAACAAAAATAAATGTTCCAGCTTTTTAAGATAAATTGCTCATTCTAGTCACTGCTGTTATGCTACCTCAGCAGCTTTAAGTAGTCAAGCTAATTGTGACAGCAATGATTTGTTTGCTCCGAATCAGAAGTTTCATTACGGAAAGTTACTGGCTATATTTTGTAACCATTAGTGTCAGAGAACTTGCATAGGTCAGGAAATGCATAGAGCCAGCAGTCTACTCACTTGGAAAGGTATCTGTAGACAATAAAGTTTTACGAACAGAAGTTTAGTGGCATGGATCTTTCCAGACTTTCCAAAGAGGCTGAGCATAAATGATTTTTAATGCTGAATCCTTTTAGTTAAGTATCTGCTGGTAGCACAGGCTGCATCCTGCTCCAGTGCTGTACAATGGGGCCATTTGTAATTAATGAACCTTCAACCTTTCTGCATTAGTTTTGTCTAAGCTTTGGAGGAAGGTGTCAATTAAAAATTAAAAGAATCCTCTTTCCATTAAATTAAAGAGCATTTAAAAAAAGAAATGCCACCCTCTGATAGCAGTTTAGCAGCCGGAAGGGTAGTCTATCAGCCAGCCAGAGAAGGAACGGCAGAAATGAATATACATGTGTATCCATATGTAGTGCTCAGTTTTCTTGAGCAATTGCCATTTTATCCTGGAGTAACCCTTGAATCATTTGCAGGAGGGTGTCAGATAATGCTTTCTTCAAGCCCAAGCCAGCTGTATGTGCAGCCAGGGAGAGCCATATGGTGCCTCGTGTGCAAGGCTGATATTTGCTGGGTTCTGAAGATAGTTCTGAAATCTGTCTCATGGCATGAGCCCTGAGCTGCACTTGGCAGCTGCCCTTTCTGCCTGGGAGATTCATGGATCAAGGGACACAGTGGATGGGTTGGAAGGCAGGATGTTTTCTGTATTGTGTAGAAAAGCTGTCCCTCCCCAGGTAGAAGACTTTTTCAGTTTTGCCATTCATACATACCACTCTCAGCAAATAAAGTAAATGTGTGGTTTTTTTATGTTTTTGTCTTCCTGGTTACACAGTTCATTAATTCAGTACAATTCCTGTTTTTCTGGGAGATATGCACCCTTTTCTTATCCAATTTTTTTTTTTTCTTAGTGACTAAGTGCTAGAACTTAATCATGAGTTTTGAGACATGGTAACTGTGCTGAGATTCGTCTAAATGCTGTATTTCTGTCTGGACAGGTTTGCCAACATTTCGGCATAAATTGTTTTGCATGTAAACTTAAAAATTTCACTTTCTTGGTGTTTGAATTTCTTTTACAGTGAGTTTTTTCACATATTCTCAAGGCCAATAGAGTTTGAAACACTTTCATAAACCCCATTTTTGAGAGGTTTGAGAAGTTGATGTTCTCTGCATTTCCTTTATTTTTTAAGGGCTCTCTCCTTGCAAAATATTATTAGAATAGACACAACCTTCACATCCATGTACTTGGCACATTTTTAAAATAGCATTTATCCAGGGGAGTTTTAGATACAGATGAGCATGACAGAGTTCAAGTTTACACCTCTTACTGCTCAGGAGGAGTGCCTGACTATCAGGCTGTGCCCAAAGGACATTCTCTACCCATCTGTGTCATGCTGCAGTGGAGAAGTTGTGGATCCAAGGGTCACTGAGTGAATGGAAGTTTTGTTTGCTTTTTAGCGCTGTGCTCAGTGTCCTTGTTTAGAAAAGGCATTATCTTCATTCCCACTTGTGCTTCTGGGACTGCTTTGGTACCCATTCCTAGCACTAGCAATGTTGGTATTAAAATAAACATAGGACTGACCCCTACATTTGTTTAGGAGTTTGGAACTGGAAATGTGGCAGATCTGAACAGGTACGTAGCACAGCAGAGTGGGCATACTCTGGAGAATCTTACCTGACAGCTGTGATTAAATTCCTAACTCTGTATCAGCTTGTTTATCTCTATCTTTTTCCCCTATTCATATTCCCGGGGGAAAAAAAAAATAAATGATGGGTTAGAGGAGGCAAAATGATAGGTTAGAGACAAGGAAAATATGGAGTTTGGTTTTAGCTGTGTTAAATTAAAGGAACTGGCAAGATAGTTAGAAAGAATCTGTAGAGACCAACAGTAGAAGTTAGATCACTGTGAGAAACAGAAATATTAACTGCTTTGTAAAGGGGTGATGGGATCACATATGATTATTATTTTCCCAAAAAAGATTTATCAAAATATTGTAATATTGTCATAATGTGTCAGCAGTTGTGAAGCCCAGGCACTTCAGCTTTTCAAATGTTACCTAATTTTCAAGTCTATGGGAAATACAGTGAAATATGTCCTGTTCTTAATTGATTCCTTTTGCACCATATTTTTCACACAGACTTGGCTGTTGGCCTTTCTTTGCTAAGTGAGGGTTTCAACAAGTGAAGAAGACGGATGGCCAAACCAATCAACTCCAGAATATGAAAAGGTCAATGCACTCAGCAAGCACACTGTAGGCTGCTTCCAGATAGCCCAAGCATAATGAGTCAGATAAGCTTCTCTTAGAACAAACAAAATAAGGTAACTATAAGTAGTTCAAGATGGTGATGTTTTCTTTATGACTTGAAGACCACCATGCATAGTACTGTGGAGTACAAAATAGGATAAAACTCCTTTCCTGATCTATCCTGTTGAAATAAAAGAGAACAAAACTAAATAGTTTGCAATGATTAATAGATTTGTGTTAACATTTAAAGTAAATTAAGACTGATGTGTGCAAGCAGAGAGAAGTTAACTTTTGCATATGGTTACAGCTTTCTTCTTAGTAAGGAATTTACATGAGAGGCTTACAGAAACATGATGTCTGTATGTACCCTTAGGTCCTGGGCAATGGACACAGCTAAGCAAAAGGAGCACAGGAGGGTTGCCACAGTCTCCCTTTGTGGTCTCCAATGCCAACAGCTCTACATTGCAATAACTGAATTAAAGCCTAAGATTAAATGTTTTGTTGGGTAGTGCTGGGGGATTCCTGCCCAGAGCATACCAGTAGCAGCAGGGCTGTGGGAACTCCACTGGTGTCAGCAGAGCACAGATGAGAACCCCAGGAATGGCAGAGGTGCCTGGCCTGGCAACCCAGGGCCAGCTGAACCTGCCTTCTCACCTGGACAAACTCAGTGCAACTGGGAAGGGAAAACTCTTCAGAATGATCAGAGGAAGTATTTGGTTACCAAATCCTCCAAAATCAGTATGTGTGCTAATTTTAATGCATTTCTTTTACTTTCAGGCTTATCTTTAGTTGCTGCTCTACTGCACTTGGCAGGAGAGAAATAAATACAAGCCATTATTGCTACACTATCTTGAATACCAAACATGTTTTCATCCCATCTAGCTAACATGAGTAGAAGATAAACTGGCAGCTTATTCTCTCTTTATTTACCAAAATAAAGGAAAGTGATAAGTGGAGACCTCATGCAGAGGAAACTGTGATGGCTCTGGAGGGTACATCTGTACAACCACAAATGAGATAAAGACAATAATACTGCTCTGAATAGGATATGAATGACAGATGTGTGTTTTATTTCTATCTTGAACAGTTTGTGGGGATTCAGGAGAAATATAACCCTGAGTATTTAATGAAACATCTCTAATCTTGTGAAGGAGCTTCACCTCAACCCATGTGAGATCCTAACTCCCACTCAAGTAATGTGGAGGTAGACCTTGTTGTAACTTTCAGGAAGAACCTGTGCCTAGTGACATTGCCCTGGCAACTTCTGAGAAATACAGATGTCCAGCTTCAGGAGAAGAAATACTTGGATCTACATTTGATCCAAATGCCACTCTCTCTACTTTTGGAAAACAAATTATAGGAGAGAAAATAAACTAGATCTATACAAAGCATTGCTTTTTGCAGGTATTGTCAGCTTACAATAACCCCCACTCATTTCAGGAGCCTTATAACTCTCACTGGCTTTTCAGTGATGGACTGAGGCGTCAAAATACCATTGCAAGTCTGGGCTCTGATATTTAAGACTCCTGCTGGAAAAGTGTGGTTGAAGGCAAAGGGGAGGGGAGACAGGGTGGAAAAATGCTCATCAGGTGGAGGTGTAGGCATGTGAAGTGAAACTCCAACTACAATTTTAATTGCAAATATGTAGTGGAGGCAATGGAGCTGTAATCCTCTGCCCCATTAAGACTCCAAGCCCTAACACTGGGATGATCTGACTCACTGGAGGGTGGGAAATTTAATGTGCTATACTGCTTCCCACAAGCAATATTTGATTTCAAAACAGTAAGTATACCAGAGTTGTTCCAAGCTGTTCCAAGCAGATAAGATTTAAACCCAGCATGCTAGGTTTACATTGGTGACTAATATTTGAATGGAGGTACAGAGCAGAGGTATCTTTAGATAGGTAATCTCACTGGGTAAATGAGATTTGGACTGTGTTTTCTAGAAAATTTAGACTTAGAATAAATTACTTTTTTTTTTTTTTTAATTTTGGGCCCTGTTTGAAATGTACTTTGCATCTCACATAGGTTAAAAATGCATATGTAGTTAATCCAGCCCCAGCACCCACAGTCATCTGGACATGAGCTGTTCCCATGGATCTGTCCCCATCCTTCAGCCATTCACTGGATGGGCATCTCCAGATGGATGCACCAGCTGGGAGTCACAAAATCATAAAATGGTCTGGCTTGGAAGGGCAGGGCTGCCACCTACTAGACCAGGTTTCTCAGAGACCCATCCAGCCTGGTCTTGAACACCTCCAGGGATGGGGCATCCACATCTTCTCTGAGCAACCTGTGCCAGTGCCCCAACACCCTTCCAGTAAAGAATTTCTCCCTAATATCATATCTAAACCTACTCTGTCAGTTTAAAGCCATTCTGCCTTGTCTTTATCACAGCATACCTTGTAGAAAGTCCCTCCCCAGCTCTCTTGTAGGCCTCTGTAGGCACTGGAAGGTGCCATACCATTTCCCTGGACTCTTCTCTTTTACAGGCTGAACAACCTCAACTCACTCAGCCTGTCTTCATATTAGAAATGTTCCATGCCTCTGATCAGCTGTAGCCTCCTCTGGACTCACTCACTCCAGCAGGTCCATCTCCTTTGTATGTTGTGGGCCTTGGAGCTGGATGCAGAGCTCTGGGTGGGGTTTCACAAGAGCAGAGCAGAGAGGGACAGAATCATCACCCCTGGCCTGCTGGTCATGCTGATTTCTGGGATGCAAAGGCACATTGCAAGGCCATACTGAACTTTTCATCAACCTAAAAGCAGCACCCCTTAAAGTGGAAACGAGTACTCTTTAAAAGTATATCATGAAAGGAGTACTCTTTAAAAGCAGCTCTCCCATCCCTTCCTCTTCCATAAAGCTGTAAAAGCCGGGAGCTAGTGACCAAAAAACTCAAACCAAACTGAAAGAAACAAACAACAACATTTAAAAAAAAAAAAAAATCCCCCAATGCTCACCCATCAAACTAAGAAAAACTTCCAGATGTGTTTTGACATCTTATTTCTATGTAACAACCAATTTATCTTCTCATTTGAGGCCGCTGCACAATGACATATTTTTGTTTACCTGGGTGAAGCCAGTCTTCTCTATGAGGGGACAACTAGGCTTCTGGGTTTTAGCAGCTTTGTTACCTCCTAGAGTGCACTGTGCCATTTATACCTGACTATTGTCTCAGCACTGGGGCAAGCTGAGTCCTGAGCTTTTACATCCACATGTGGAACTGAGCACATGAATGCATTCAGCCATAGCACAGGGAAATCCCAAATCCCAGCATCAAAGGATACTTCTCTTTTTAATGCTACAACATTCCTTCCTGACAACAAAACAACTTCTTAGTGGTTCACAGATTAAGGATTTTGTTTGATTGTTGGTTCAGATACCTGTGTTGGAAACATCCATGATACATATTAAAACCCGCTGCATCTTAAAATGTTTTGTTCAGAGAAGGGGCTTAAAGATGTAACCAGGAAAAATGATCAGCTGCTTGCCACATGAGAGGATTAAGGACCACAATTTGTCAAGGGTGTGACAACTATATTCCTTAGAGCACATGTAATCTCATGCAACTCTTACAAACATCCATGTGTTTTGTCTTCAAGATGCAACAACCTGTTATGCCACAAATGTACACACACACAGGACTATATGAAGACTTGTACCCACAGATGAGCCAAGAGGCATTTTCTTTCCCACTGAAATTTACCAGAGATGAATGATTCCTTTTTTTCTAACCCCTCTGTTGGTGATTCCATTGTACCTGTGAGGACATCAATGCCAAGTTATCGTTCCTGGTTCAGCTGCTGCAGCAGAAACCTCAATCCTACCTGAGCTGTGTCTAGACAAAGCCAAAAGCAAGAAAATCAGTGTTGTGGTAAAGTGATAAAATGTGAAATGGTTGCCAAGAATTGTAAATTTAGAGGGATTAAAAATGAGCTTATCACAACCACCAGTGAACAACCCTAAATAAATAAAATCTTTCTTCCAAAAAAATTGAACCTGTATTTTCTGTTGAACACTTAATCCTCCAGGGCTTGCAGAACACTTTGCAATTTCTCCTTCACTTTTATCCTTGTCTCCTTCCTCTGGTCTGGAAACTCTGGTAAACAAATGAAATGGATTCAGCTTCTCCCTTTTAAGACTTTTGCTGTGTTGGAGTTCATGTCCCTGTCCCTCTGAAAAAGCTTTAACTGTATCCTCTTCCTTAAGCCTCCTTCCCTATAACCTGAACTTCCAGCTGGTTCTTTAACTTGGTGTTGTGGACCACTGAAAATTACTCATGTAGTCTTAGTGGGCATAAAATGTTAACACCTTAAAACAAGTATTTGATTTTAGGTATTGCTGCTATAAAATTAGTGTGATTAATCTTATTTACTACTTCACCAATGGTTATTCAGCCTTAGTCACATTCCTGTGAGGCAAGTAAGTAAATGGCACTGAGGAAGATTCCCAGCTCAGATCCAGGTATGAATCAGTGGCAAAGCCCAAGTCCATAATTCCCACCAGAATTCTCCACAGACCGTTAGAAACCATGGGTTGTTTTTGTTTGTTTGGTTTTTTTTCCCAGTGTGATGGGCAACATCCTTTGCTTCCCCCAGCAAGACTCATCAGGAAGAGGAAGCACCATCTCATGCTTCCCTAAACCGAATCAGAAAGAGATCAACTGAGAGAATGAGGACAATAATCTCTGGGAAATTTTTAAAACTTCTGGGTAACTTTTAAAACTTCTGTTTGATTCCCACAAGGATGCAAGGCCAAGTTTCCAGAGGTGCCAGTACCTAAAAAGAAATGTTTAATGCATGATCACTAAGTGAAAATTAAGATGCAAAACAGGAATATTGAAGTGACATGATGTCACTTCTATTTTCACTATTGCCCATCAGTAACCAAATTCACCAGGAGATCCATAGAGCAAAATAAAAAATACTCTGATAGAAATAATTTGGGGTAAAATTGAGACTTGTAAAATCATATATTGAAGTTTTCACAGTACCATATGATTTTATAACAGACTTTTCTATATCCTGGTTATTACCATTTAGCACTAGAATGAAAATCCATTAGAAGAAAGGGGAAAAAAGGGTTGGTTTTCCTTAAACCCTTTATCCCAGACCTGGGCAGTATTTTATCTACATTTTTGAATGCATTGGACTCTGTTTTTTAATTGTTTGTTTAAAATATAAAATACTTAATATTTCAGTGCCATGGAAATTACGACAAGATCTTTCTTAGCTATGTCACATGTGGCATTCCAATGTTGACTTGATTTTTCACAGAAGATTCATTTCCTCTTTTAGTGGCATAAAACGCCTTTGAAAATTTCAGTCTAATGTTTCCATCTTCACTTTCATTAGTTTTACAAGAAAATATGGCTTACAAAATTGAAGTCATCTACTAACAACCACAATAAGCCTCATGTCACCTTGGCATCAGCAGGTCAGTTGGATTCATTTCCAAAGGTGCTGGAGGATTTGGAGCATAGCCTAAGGTCAGCTTTTCAGGACACTCATTTCTTAAACAGAAGTTTGTTATGGTACCCTGGAGAAACTCAGAGACTGGAATTTTCCAAAGCACAATATTTTGTCATTTGTCTATTTGTTTGTTTACTTTTAGTTACTCTGCAGAGAAAACTCATATTTGCAAAAGGGGACCTTTTCCCTAAGTTCATAAATGCACATGATGCGTGTCAGCCATAACTTGTTGAAATAAATTCCTTGCAAAGAGGAGGAATTGAACATAGGCATAGGCAACTCTCCTACATTCACAACACTTTACATGCTTCATTATCTTGATTTGAACAGAGCCATGCCCAGTAAGTGGATGCCTTTGAAAACCATGCCTCTATTATTCAAGTCTCTATTACTCCAGTGTCTGCCTCTATTATTGACAGTGTCTCACAAGGTAGGATCATTGCCAGGAGTGTATTTTGACACTATCCAAAGCACCAAGTTTGAAACTCTTCAAAACCACAGTTTGTGGTTGTGCTTGGCCATGACCCTCAGCTTGGGTGTCCCAGCCACCCTGTGATAGGGACACTCTGCATTACACTGCAGAGGAACCAGAGCCCAAAGCCTCAAAACCAAGGACTGGTAACTTGTGGCCAATGTGGGGACCAGATTCCTTTGGGAGCTCTGAGCACTTTATGTATTTTAGGCTGCTACTTCTTCCTGAATTTTGAGGCAGATGCCACTCCTCCCAAATCCCATGCTGAGGGGACTGCATGCCAAAACCAGCTTGGTTTTTTCCTCTTCCCTGTGCTTTTACCAAGAAGGAGACAGCTTAGCCTATGATGCTTTCCAAAGATGATATAACATTACCTCAGGGAGGCTATGCTCCCAGTCCTGTTAGGACTCTGTCACAGCACATCAGTCTGGAGCACAGACTTGCTCCTTGCTCCACGGTATAAAACAAGTTCCTTCCAGCAAGAGTTTTACAGCAAGCTCACAGTTGCTTTAAATTAGAAAATTGGCAGGTGGCCAAGGAAAGGAGCGGGGAGCTTGTTCAGCTGAGACAGACAGAAAACTCTGTAAGAGCATCAAGCCTCAGATAGGTTTTCACAAAATACCTTTTTTTTTTTTTTTGGTCATCCCAGCATTTAAATTTGTTTTAAAGGATTTTGAATCACCAAAAATTACCTCCTGGCTTGAATCTACAACTCTTACACTACCTAAAGAGCACATTGCTTTCCCTGAAAAATCAGATGTCATCTACTCAACTGTGAAGGTAAGTTATAACTGATTCTACTTTCCTGAACTGATTTTTCTGAAATGCATTTGAAGAAAGGAATTTAATAGAAATATCTTTCAGAAAAATGCTTTTTTTTTTTTTCTGAGATACATGTGATTCTGTTAGAAATAGAGTGTCGTGGTGTCTTGGTGAAATCTGCATACATATCTTCTCTTGTAAGAAAAGAGTAATAAACTTGGACATTTATGAACAAAACATCTCCATCAGAAAGTTAGCACACAACTTGTGTAAAAATCAAGCATGAAATATTCTGGCAAAAAAAAAATTGCTTTAAATGTCTACCTTTCACATGGTTCAGGGTGATTAAATTACCTAAAACATTTTGAAATGCTTTCTCTCTATCTAGAATTAATCTTACATTCCACCAACCCAGAGCAGGGATTATTTGGGTTTTTTCATTCATGAATGATTCTATCATCATTCCAAATCTTCACTCTAATCGTAGTTGCTATGGTTTCAAAGAAATTTGTTTTGAAAAAAAAATTATAAATACCAAATAAACCATTTTGCTTCAGACTTGCTGAAGTTAAGCTCCTGCATTTAACTTATTAAACTCTCACAAATATATCCATTTGTTATTTTGCTGCTGTGTTTCTTCTGTTTGGTTGGGTTTTTTCCATGTCATTTTACTTTTTGTGTTTCCACTGCTACCAGCAGTGTGCCTTGTGCCTAAGAGTAGGCTGGTGAGAGACTGTGTTGTTAAATACAAAAAAAATGCTAGGTGTAAGTGATTAATCACAACCTTGGTCTGGGTAGGTGAGAGTATAAGTGGATTAGTAGTTTCAAGCTCCTTTTTTTCCACTGGGTCTCTGGTTACCATTACCCAGGCAAGGCTGAGGCAAGCATTGCCTGCTGCCCAAAATCTGATAGTCACAGTGGGAGCCAATTCCTCTAACCCACTCATTTTCAAGGAAATTATGAAGCTTTTCAGGCTGAAGTTTTAGGAAAATATGGGTGTGAGCACAGCATTACCTACAGCCCTTGGAGCTGTACAAGCTATGGAAATGCAATAAAAGGAACATGCTTCAGAAATCACACAGCTATTGTGTTCTATACCAAGCTGTGTTTAAGAAGCAGAAAATCCCTTCTTCCTGTAGTGCCTGTCCCCTGTTTTCCCTGACTTGGGACAACTTCAGCTGTGCTACTGGAGCAGATTTACCCTGGTGAGGATGGAGGGCTGTCAATGCCCCTAATGCTGTGTTCCCATGGATCACACTGTAAGAAATATATTTAAGAGTAAAGAAACACAGAGCAGGGAGGGCAGGGAAAAGAGTGCAGAAAAGCAAAACTGGAAGTTGAGGAACTGATATGCCTGCCACTGTCATGGAAAAAATGCTAAAATCCTGTTGACTTTGAAGCCCCTGTGTTAAGTTTGTGGCAAGTGGGAAACTCACCATCACCATCCTTGCTAAAATCTGGAAAGGTGGACCTAGGAACATCTCCATCAGGTGTCTCCTGGGTGTAGGGATTCGGAAGTGCTTGACTCAGTGCTTGCCTACTCCTTGTCTTTCCTCTACAATACCCCACCAATCTGATGAGTAGGTGGGAGTAAGGGTGGTAAAGGCTGCTCCATGTTGAATCCTGATACTGGAGACAGTAGGGTTTCTGAAAGGGAATATCTCAGCCAAAGGGACAGCTTCTGGCTCAGCAGCAACAACAGGGAAGGATGCAAACAAAGAAGGCAGAGTTCTGTTATTTCATCCCCACACTTCACTGTTGCACTTATCCATAGTTCAGTCACAGTGACAAGGGGAGGAGGTAGCTGGGTTTGAGTGCCTGCAGGAGAAGTTCTTCTGTCCCATTTGCATAGCTAACTTATATCCTTAATTCTCTGTGACATGCCCATTCACAAGTGCCCATGCACTCATAAGCCTGATTTTCAGAGTCCTTAAACAGATGCTGTATGAACATAACCTATACTGTCATTGCATTATGAAAAAACATCCCTGTTACCAAAGGATCACTTTGCAAATTATGAAACTAAAATTTAGATTCACCAGAAAAACTTAACCTCACAGAGAAGCAAAAATCCTAAGGCTTCAACCTTTTAAAAAAGTAATGGTTATTTAAAAAGTGTTTCTGAATCGGAGATGTTGCTTGTCACAAATACAAGACAGATCAAACTTCATTTTCACTGCTGAAGTGGATTCTCTTGTTAGTCAAAAGGACAGCAAAGTGATTATGTTATTACCTTATCAGAGAAATCTAGAGTCTTTTCCAGCTCATCTTCATGGAAACCTGGAAACCAAAGGCTACAAATGAGATAACCACTGGGCAGATTTATATTTTAGTTACACATATCAGGCTGCAACTGTCAGCAAAGGGTATTTATTTCTGCTCCCAGTCTCTCTACAGTAAAAGGTGCACATCACCTCTCTGCATTTCTCTGTTGGGCTGAAGAAGGAATCTAGATTAGTCTGATTTCCCAAAGCTGAAATAAACAGTTCATGTTCTTCATAAATCAGGATTCAGTTTTCATTTTTGGAAAAGCATTGTGAAACTGTTCTTGCTTGTCTACCCTTGAGACTAACCTGATGTTGGATGCAGGTGGGAGAGCCCAAAGTGATGAAAGAAGAACAGGAAAGGACCTAATTCAAGTCTTCAAAGATATTTTATAGTTTCACTAAACCTTAGAGCAGGGATAGGGCCATAGGACCAAAGATTCTACACATCTCTGTGAGGTTTCAGTGTTGGGAAGAACAGAACTGTTTAGTATAAAATAATTCTTATCACAGAGGATAATGAGGACCATTTTAAAGGGGAAGAATAGGCCATAGACTATTTGGGAATAATGGGAAAACACATCCTGGCAGTGAGAGATATACAGTTATAAAATAATCCAGAGGGAAAGAAGGGAAAATCTCACTGGTTGGGATGTTTCACTTACTCTGGGCAAACCTAGCAGAAATCTGTGGGGAGCAATCATTCCTAGGCTGAGAGATGTGATAGTCCATATGTTGTGCTGGCTTAAATGTATTGGCTCATCTTCAGTCTATCTACTGTATTTGTTTTCCTCATCCATGTGAGTATCATGTCTCAGGCCCAAATGGGGTGCAGCCTACAGAAGTAGAGGCCAAATCCCAAAAATGTAATGGAGATAGTTGATTATGTTTGGACACCATCAGGCCACCCATCCTATTTGCAACTCACATTCTCCCCTTCTCTTTTGGAGAGACCCTAAACCTAAAATTAGACATCCTGCAACAAACAGGATCATCTCCTTGGCAGGAGTCCAAGGTTAAACTTAAGGGAAGGGATAAGGAAAGCTTAAAGAAAGGAACTATTCGGTTAAGGGAATGAGTTTTTTGGATGTATTGTAATTCAAGCACTCTGTTTTATTTCTCTCTTCTGTNTTTTTTTTTTTTTTTTAGCTACATTCTTCAATAAAGATATTTTTCTTTCAGGAAAAACATGAGAGTGGGGAGAGCATTAATTGCTGAGATGGGACCTGAAATGTAGTTAAAAAAATGTGCAATAAAAACAGGGAGTGACATTGCTATAAAACCAAGGAGAGCTGGAAGGGCAGAGCTGAAGAGATGAGTGTGAGATGAGCTGCTCACCCCACCTCTTCCCACTGGTCTGATGGGCCTGGATTCAGGCCAGTGTAGGAGTCCCATCTCTGCAGCACAGGGGAAAGTGATTTGTGAGCTGCTGAGAGAGAGACCTCCCTTGGGGTTTTTACCCCTTGGAAAAAAACCAGAGAAATTTGATTTTTTTTCTGGATTTGTCCAGGAAAACTCTCCCTTTTCTTGGAGGGGGACTCTCCTGGTGCTGGAACATACATCTGCTATTTTCACTAGCAGTTACAATCAAGACCAAAAGTCTTTTTCCTTTTCAGGAGTCTATAAAAACTTGATGTTATGCCAGCCTTGCTAGGCCTGCACTGATGTTCCTGCACAGCGCCAGTCTGCTGCCTTTCAATGCACCTGGGGATTGAACCTACTTCCCCAACACATCCCAGACTGCTGTTTCCAAACCTTTTTCGCTATCACTAAACAGTGGGAATGCAGAGAAGCATGTAGGTTACTCTTTGCATTCATTCCCTATTCTAGACAACATGTTGGTATTTATTTTACAGAGTAATTGGCTCCTTTGAGTCTCTGTAATTTCCAGTTCAGCACAGATGTGCTCTGAATGTTATCCTCCAGAGGTTGTCCTTTTTTGGCCCCTAAACCTGAGATCATAGCCCTGCATTAGCAACCCAGGCAGTCCCACACATCTTTGCTTGTCTCCTCCTGTGAATTACCCACATGCTGGCCTCCTTCTCACAGGCCTTCCATTTTCCTGGTGTGTCTGTGTGCTCACCCAGGGTAAGCCATTTTACCACTTCCTCACAGGAGGTTCCTGGGGGGGGCAGCCATTCCTCCCAAAATTACAGTGGTTGATGGGCCGTCCTGTAGCCTGCTCAAATGATCTGGGAAGGCACTCTCCAGCTTCTGGACAGCTGATTTCCCAGTGGAAAGATGAAGGCTGCTTTGACCTCTCTTGAGTTATTGTTTGTGCCATTCAGTGCAGATATTCCTGCTGGAAAGTGGTGATATATGCCTGCAGATGACCTCTGAGCACTAGCTTTGATGTGAGGCAGCAAGAAACTATTCCAGGGAAAGGAAACAATTTTTGGAATGGAAATAGGATGGCCTACACTCCAGCAAAACAGCTTGCATAAAGGCCTGGTTGTCTGGATCACAGCTCCTGCTCCTCTCCTGGAAGAAATGAATTTTCATTTCTTTCCCTACCTTGGGTAAAGGGAAAGGAAAAAAAAGGAAAAATATTCCCTTTACTGACTCAACTTCATCATCATTAATTTTTCCAAGTGTCCGAAAGTCCCGCGTGGGAATGCAAAGTTCAAGTAACATCAATAGTCAGACAGATGGAGACAGTTAAGGCAGGATGAGCAGGACCAGTAGCCCTGGCTGTGACACAGGTTGTCCTATTCCCTCTACCTCCTTCCTACACCCCCAGTGAGAGCAGCTACTCCCTGTCCAGGGTTGGCCCCCAGGGTCTCAGAGGGGCTGTGCTGCATAGCCTCCATGGAACTCCATGGCTGTGCAGTGAATATTATTTGATTATCTAGAGAAGAGGCTGTATTTCTCTCTATTTTAAGATTTACAGATGGGTTACAGAGCTGTACATTGAATCAGGGTTTTGGAAGCTGCATTGGAGACTGCCTTCATCTTTTTAAGGAGAATTGAGAATTTCCTCTGCAGAACTGTCTAGGATGGCTATCTCCATGCTGACAGGCCACACACCTCAGTCCTGATTCAAAATTCCTGTTCTTGGAACTTGTCAGACAGAAATACATCCCTTTGCAATGTGTCACACCTGAACAGTGTCTCCTGCACTACCAGGACCTGTTCTGTACAGCTGGTCTGAAAGCCTGCTCTGAAGCTGCCTGGAGTGTCTGCCTCTGACAGATCTAACAGAACATACAAATTTTTTTATTAAATGCAGATAGTCCTTAAAGTCACCAGGAGCAAATATCCAGGAAAAAATAAAAGGTCACCTCGGGAACAGGAGCTGTTAGAAACCATTGATCATCTTGTATTCTCTCTTTCTGCAGACATGTTCTGTCCTTTCTGTCCTTGAGAGTCAGGGTCTCTGTCTGAGACTTTTGAGTGCCAAAGGCTGGGAAACAAAAAGTCTGAATGGTGTGTGTGTAAAACATCTGTTTCTGCAGCCCAACTGGGCATGTATTAAATCCCTGTAGTGAGAGTCAGGTCACAACTGAGGTCAAATCAGTCCTCACAGTTCCTTTTGTGTGTGTGACACAAGGACATGCACAGATTGAGTCTGCTGTGGGTGCAGCTCCAGGGATGCCCAGGGCATATTTAGATTGCTCTATCTGGCAGGATTTAGCCCAGATTTCCCCTCCTGCAGATAAGGGCTTGTAGCCAGAAGGATTGTTTTCATACCTCCTGAACAAGTTAAACACCCATGTGAAGGACTTTGGTGAGATGTGTTTCTTGGCCATTTCCAACCTGACTCAGCAATCAGGGAGTTGTATTACCTCTGCAAGGATAGGCCAGGGTTGTAAAATCTCTCCATTCCCTTAGTTAGGACCATTTTCTTCATCAGAAGGGAAGGCCAGGACACTCACTGCCATCACTGGTTATGCTTGAGCAGCCTCTGCATTGACTCTGGCACGAGCTTTGGATTCCTTGTCATTAAGACTTGATGATCCCATAGCAGAAACAATTTTGTTTGCATGGAATTGCTGCCAAGACACCCTTAAAAGGAGCGCTCTGCCAGGAGCAGACTGCTGGAGATGCTCACCACTGCTCCAGCCACCCCAGGAAGCCCAGGAGCAGGCTGTGCCTCCCCTGCCCTGCTGAGTCCCAGTGCAGAGGGGAGACAGCCTGATCCTTTCAGACCCCATGGCCACAGCTGGGCAGGACCATGCCCTGGCACAGAATCCCCTCACCAGAGCAGCCCTGCCAGCCATGTTCCTGTACATGCCTTCATTCCAGGCTGTCAGCGGATGCAGATGTTTCTAATTTATCACTAAAACCAAACAACTTAATCCACCAAATATGCAGCAGTGGGGGGTGAGGAGAGGCCCTTTCACTTAAAGCTGATTTATAAATTGGATGATTAAGGTTAATTTCTCTATGAATGAGGCAAATCTGTGTTAGATATTGTTACTAATGCTTTCTCCCTCTAATTTTTGCAAGTCCTAGACATCCAAAGCCTTTTCAACCTGAGGCAAATGGGATGCATTTCTGTTCTGCTGGCCAAAAGCATCTGGCACTGTTCCCTTTTGTCCACAACTCCAATATTTATCTATTTAGCCCCTCAGAACGTTATTTGGGTGTAAGAGTCATCACAGCCCTCTGTGGTACTGGTGCCAGAGGCAGGCCTCAGCAGCAACCCTAGCATACCCCTTCTTGCTTTTGGGAGTATTTCCCTTTGGCTGCCTGGAAGTGATGGCTGGAGGGAATCCTGGCACTAGAGAATCCTGTGCTGGGATCCCCTGGCAGTGAGGACTGTGCTCAGGGCTTGCACAGAAACTGCATCTTCCCAACATGGCTGAAAGCCCTGATGTGAAGGGCTCTGAGTACAAGCCCATTTCAGATTAGACTGAGAAAATTATCGGGTGTCCCTGTGTTTATCAATCCTGGAGGTCATGGCCAACCCCAGATCATCTGTATTTCAGCACATGCACAGCTATTGATCCATCCAGCTAGAAACAATACACACACCCTGTTCCTACAACCAATACACATGCCCTGCTTCTGCTGACACCCACTTCAGACCACCAGTTCCTCCTGCTCATAGCTTGTGTCATTGCTCATGAAAAAGGGCTCTTTTCCAAGCATCTGGGTCTCAGCTACAGCATGTCTGCCATGCACAGCAGCAGTGAAGTAATAGCAATGCAGTAGCCTTTAAAAGATCTTAACAGCACAAACCTTGTGTGCCTGTGAAAGGTGAGGGGAAAAGGCAACCCCAACCAGCAGCAGGATTGTTGAAGCAGCTGGGCATCCACAAAACAGAAAATACCTAGTGCAGGAATGGGAGGGGGTCCTTATGTAGGGCCTTGGCAGCCCACAGGCCCCCCACCCTGTGGTGCCAGGCTGGGAACACCAGGAGAGAAAATTGGCACACTAAATCTAGCCAGGTTACATGGGAAAAAAACAGCTGTACTAATTTGTTCAGCTACATCTCTAACAATAAGGATTTCATTAGGTGTCTTTGCCTGTTGACATTGTAGTGCTCCTTATTCCTCAGGAGCCAGTGCCTCTGCTGCAGAGAGGGACCCAATGGCACAGGCTGACCCCTGGATGTTATAAACAAGAGTAAGTCCCTTCAACCCAGGGGTATAGGCACTGGTACTGCAGCCATGGCATAGCACACTGCTTTTGGACATTTGGGCTTTTAGGTTTAATTGCAGTAGCTGAATGGATTGTAAGAAAATACAAAAAATGCTCATATGCAGCTCTCTGCTGGGGTCACTGCAATGGTGATAAGGCTGTGGGATGCTGTTGCAATGACCCGTGCCCCTCTCCTTAGCAGTCTCTTTGGCTGTAAGCAGGATCTCCTGGGGTTGGAGCAGTCAGGAAATCCTTCTCCTCTATTATTTCTGTTAAATGGTAGCATTAGATAATGTACCAGGATCTCAATGAACTTCTCCAAACATCAGGTAGGCTAAAGGGGTGAGTGAAGAGGAGAACAGAAGCAAACCAGAAGAAAAGCAGCAGTAGCAGCAGCTGCAGCAGTGGGAGCAGGAATGAGAGCCCTTAGTGCTCTGCTACAGCTGCTACATTCCTATCCCTCCTATACACAAAATGTATAAAGCAAGCTGGAAAGAAATGGGTTTGAGAAAAAAACTGGAACAAAACTGAGCTTGAAATGACCTGCAGCAACTCTAGATTTTGTCTAACAAAAGAAATCGCTTTCTTTTGTAATTCAATCCAGACAAGCCTATATCACTTTAACAGTTTTAAGCTATATGCAATGGGAGCAGCAAAAACAATTTATTCTGCAATGGTGCAGTCTGCTTTTCAGTCATGAAGCCTTTTCCCAAATGAAGATATGCCATTCAATTCACTTTACCAGTGATACATCTCTCTACTTCTTGAGAACTGGGCTGTTCTTCAAATGGTAATATACAGAGTAAGTGGCTTCTCCTCTACCTAGTTGAAGAGGTGCCTTCCCTCATTCTGTACTCATAAGGGATGATCAGAGATATCCTCATGTCTGACAGTTTTGTGCTTACAGGAAGGAAACTAATTGCAGCTCATTGCAAGGAAAGAACATTTTACTTTGATGTTTTAAATAGCTTGGTCTGAAATAGCCTCAACCTCACTCCAGACCTGACGAAAAGTGATGAATTTGAACGAGAAAAGTTGTTTCAAATTTCCAGATATATCTTGTACATGATATTCTGAGACCCTAATTTTTATTTCTGCTTGTTTTTTCCAAGGCTATAGAGAAGAAAGGGATATAGATTTAACTTATGGTAGACTTGATCTGTGCATAAAGGACCATTTTCTTAAACTGTCAGAAGATTAAACACAAGGTCTTGCAATCATGTTCAAGGTACATAAGCAGCAAATTTTTGATGGGAAAGTGACACAAGCTACTGATAGAAAGCCTTCTCTCTGATTCCTGGGGAGTTTATTTTGCCTTCCTGCCTCTGATGAAGTAGCAGTACTTGAAATAGGTTTTGCTTTTGGCTGAAGATACATCCTACAATGGAAAAGAGTGAATGTCCTTGCCTTGAAGCATATCTGGGATTCATCCATGTTGTCTGACCTCTGAGAGGAAAGGCATTTTAATAAAAAATCCTTCCTGACCCTCAGATGGAAGATCACATGAGTGCAGGCTCAGGGCATTTATATCTGAGCGTGAGAGTTTCTTGTGATGGGTTTTAATGTTATATGTTGTTGATGTTCCTAAATTATACAGTTCAGTGAAGCATTCAAAAACAAATGTTCAGCCCCCCTGGGGTATGGTACAAGGCCTAAGGATAAGCTTTGATGTGGATATAAAGCTGTGATGGCTGTCAGATCCTGAGTGATTTCCAGTGGCACCAGTGTGACCAGAAAGGGAATATTTATATGCATTCACACAGTTTTGAGCCAGAACTTCTGCTGCTGCAAACTGATTATGCTGCCTTTGCAATCAGTGCAGCAGTACTGGGGTATATCAGCTCAGGAACTGGATGTTCATATTTCAAGACAGAAGTCACATGGGCAAAATATTACACATTACAGGTTTAAAAAGCAGATTTGCCTTTTACATTTTAATGACATATGAAAATGACTTACTAACTAAAATGTCAGAATTCTTCCCTTTTTTAATGTGCAGTTTGAAGCATCAACAGGAATTTGCAGATCCTGAGTCCTTGCCCATTTTTCCCTAGTCCCTACACTAGCTGAGACCACACGAGTTAGTGTCATTAGCATCTTGCCTCAAGTGAGAAATTGCTTCAATCCTAATTTGGCTGGCTTGGTAGGCCTGAGCAGGTGTGCAGCAGAGTATCTAGAATGGGGGCTGGCAATATGGGACATCCACACAAAGGTTGCAAAGGAGCTTAACTGGATCCCTCCAGATCCAGTTAAGGAAGCAGAACTAGTCCAGCATACACCTGTGGCCATACTGTATATTGTTTTTTTCCACAGAAGTGATATATCATTTCCCAGCTATATGCCATATATATATATATATATATAAATAAATAAAATATATACATATATGTATATATATATATATAAAATATATATACATATATGTAAACATGGTGGGACCATCTATAAAATAGCATTACTCACCAAAATCTAGATGTGAGATCAAAGTGTGGGGGCCATACTTATTAGCCATTCATTTAAATAGAAACATTCTTGTCTTTCAAGAAAAGACTATCTTGCCTTTCAATTCTTCCCAAGCCCTCCTTATGTATGAACTGAATTTCAAAATTAAAATTGATTGCAGGTGTCTTAAGTATATTTTTTCAGGCCTTCAATTTAAACAAGTTACAGAAATACTCACCTTCATACAGTTTTTGATCATTATGAGATGAATTCTCACTGACAGCAGTAAAGACCATGGGGACCTTTCCTCATTTCCAGAACCAGCTTTTTTAAATTTGGATCCCATTTTAGACTGTCAGAAGGGCTGGTTTTTAAGGAGAATCATTCATTTGATGATCCCTAGTACAGCTGCCTACCAGATGTACAGCAGCAGTGTTAGCACTTTTTCATTTTCCTCCACTTTCAGCCTCAGCACTGGAACCCATTACATAGTTAGCATCTCATAAGTGCCATGTAACTTTGCCCCTTGCTTCAAAAAATGATCTGTAATAGCAAGGTGGCTATAAATAACTAATAGCAGGATTGCACAGAGAGCTGACAGCACATAGGATGGCAGTCCTGAGAGATGACCACTCAGTTTCTTACTCTGCACAGATTGTAATCTGGCAAATATCATCCTTGTGCACTAGGTCCACATCTGTAAAATGAGATACAATGTTTTGGCTTCCATGCCAGATAAGTATAATCAAATGACTGGGTGATCAGCTATGTCAATAACCACAAGTTTGTAATTACCTGGGATAAAAGATGCAAATCCCTCTGGATCATAATCATGGAGTCATCTTGCTCTTGGAGGTAATGGGGGTCAAGGCATGCTATACAGAATGGAAACCTCTGGATAACAGAGTGATCACTGAAGGAGATAGCTGCCAGCTGATTAGACCTGCTTTCAGCAGATGTTGGATGAGATGAGTTCAAAATGTCCCTTCCATCCCAAATTACCCCTGTGACTGTTCTAATGCTACACCTCTGCAAATACATCCTCTGGTACCACCGGGGACCAGAGTGCACACAGCCAAACTAGTGCTGCAGGACTCAGCCTGCTTCCATCTGGGACTGATCAAGCCATGGACTGAACCAAATCAGGGCAGCTTGATGCCTCCACCAAAAGCATTTTGGTACTTGTGGCTCCAGGCTCATCCTAGAAATAGTATATGTGGCTTTAGGTAGAACTGGGTCTCCGTAGAGCCAAGCAACAGCAGGTTCATCTCCAGATTAACCACCTAAAGGTAATGAAGGTTTACCATGTTGGGGAATATAATCTCATTTACCTGCCATTTCATCTTACATCACTACTGCATCAGAGTTTCAATCCTTCTTGCTCAGCCTTTAAATGAAATAGCAAAATTAAGCTTTGTGGTTCCTATGGACTCTCTAGGTGGCATTTCTCATGAAGTAATAAAGTGTGGGCTTTGTAAAAGCCCTGTGCACTGACATTGGAAATAATAGCTACTGGGATATATATATTGTTGGGATTTTTTTAAAGCAGTGAGTAAAATTAGACAATTTCCAAAGTCTGATCAAAGTAGTTTAATAGACTGTGTCACATCACAGCTGGGGACCTACTTTCTCAGGGTCTCAGAGATAACCATAGTGCCATGCCATCAGAGCAGCGCTCCCAGCCTGCAGACAGCACAGCCCAACCAATCTCTTGCGTGGAAAGATAAATGAGAAACATAAGACATTAATTTATATATAAGGATCTACACTTCCTCTGGGGGGGAAAAAAAGAAAAATATTCTTACTTTTTTGATGTAGTTAATGACACTGACTTCACCCAACAAGTCTCGTACTTTTCTATCTGCATTACAGCTCATGGGGTCCTGGGCAGGCTTCCATGTTCACATTCACAATTGTTATGTAACGTGATCCTTTTGTTGGGACCTGTTTTCTTCACTCTGCGTGAACATCTGTGAAGGCATATACAATAATATCCAGTAAGGCAAATGACATTTGCAGTGACCAGCTGCCTCCAGTTCTGAGGCCACATTGCACAGAGCCTCAGTAGAATGAAGCGCCCAGAGGCCTGCAGTGCTTACACAGTTGTGGTGTGGCTGAATTGGGGTGGGGATAAATGATATCATCCATTCCTGGGGGCTGCAAGTGCACTGCCCAATGGCTTGTTGCTTCCTTAGTCAAAAGCCAAATCCCTGGAGCAGAAACCAAGTCATGCCTGGGAGTAATTAAATGACGCTCAAATTAATACTGTGGTTTAGTACTAAATTCAACTCAGTTCATCCCTCAGAAGTTAGGCATATATTCTGCATGTCTCAAAACACTTTGCAGAGCAGCAGGTCACAGGTCCCAGGCAGTTTTTGAAGTTTATCCTTCTGTAGTTATGGACAGAAGGCTGGACAGGATCCCGATACACCCCACTCGCGGGACTGCTGCCTGCAACCTGGGCGTGTGCAAGCAGTCTCTGTGCCAAGCCTTGCTCCTACACACCAGGTTACAAGGTCTCCAACATCATAAAACAAGATCAAAAGTCAAAAATGTCAGCTATTTTCTAAAAATAGAAAAGACGAGCTGGGAGAGCGGGAGAAAACGCGTCCTTGCTGATGGTTTAGCAGCGGGGTAAAGGGCCCAGCACGGCAACTGGCAACAGGCTCACCTCAGCACGTTTGAGCAATAAAACAATAGATTTCAAACATGTATTTAAATTCAAAACAAAAAAAGGCAAATAATTTGAAATTTAAGATATATGGTTTGATAGTGCCTCATATTTTGAAACTGTTAGTGGAGAAAGGAAAAGTGAAAACAACAGGAAGAGCTGAAAGGAGCCAAAATTAATTTATTTTGGACTTATTGTTTCAGTACTCGACAAAGGAAATGGATATAAATGGAAACTAAATTGAAACTGAGGTTCTCATTCAACAAAATATATCACAGCTACTAGACAACTACAATGCAGAAAGACAATTTAATTACTAATAAACAACTTTGAAGTTATACTTGTGATTTTGTGTCTTAATACAGCTACAGAAAAAAAAGCAACAATAAAAGCTGAACCCAAGTCTTCAAGTTCAAGGAAAACATTGATAACACACATATAAAATATGTAGGGAATTTTTTCAAGTCCATTATTCACACAAGAGAATAACAAAAGAGATCATTTGATCATTCTTCATTAAAAACTAATATTCCTTAAGCTAGAAATGCTTGTTAAAAGTTTTGAGGGCTTTTTTGTTTGTTTCTTTTATCTTTACATTTTATAAAGCCATAAAAATTGAATTTACAATATTTTAAAGTTTGATTCTGGACTGTAAGCTTATTTCTATTTTCGCCTCTTTTGCAACTGAATATAATGGATCGAATAAGGACTTTTATTTCCTCTCTTATCTTTGCTACTCCTTTAATATGGCTTTTTTTCATCTTCTTCATAAAACCTCTGTCTTATCGCCTGAGAATTATATTACTATGCTTAAACTATTGTCTTTAGCCTTAAAGATGTTATTTTAAAATGGAGCAGGGATTTTTTTTTCCTGAAATCTTACATGTACCTATTTTCATTTACAATACCTTTTTGCTTTTCTTCTTTGTCTCAATATTTGTTCTACCAAGGACTTGCTGCAAAAGCTATGCTTGTTTTTATGAAGTTTGATAAGTTTAAGTAGACAAAAGGGAAGAAAGAGAGAAAAGAAAGTAGTAAACAGATCTTTCTTTTGAAGGAGAAAAAAAAATCTGAAAACCACTCATTTTGCTTTCAGGCAATTCATTGCATTTACGATATCCAAAATGCTAAACTTCAATATGAGTTACATTTCCTGGCTGGGAAACAGAGAGATTCTCAGAAAATCAAGGTTTGAAATAGAAAGCCAGCATCATCTGGAACACAAGGAACCTCAGCACAGGGGACAGAGCTTAAGAGTGCTGCCACTTGGGAGCCATGAACTGAAATAGAGAAGCATGTCATCTTTGTTTTCTTAAAATATGTGAACAAATTAAAAGCTAAAAACAAGCACTGTGTTTTGGTTTTGCTGTGCCTATGCGAGCAGCATTGCTCTCATGCCCTCCCGGTGCAGAGCACACATGCCACAGCTCCTGTGCTCCCATTGCTCACTCTTATGTTACTGCTCAAGTATGCATTCAGAAAAGAGCCAGCAGATACAGTAGATTTATTCTAGTTGTTGAGGTCAAGGACTCCTTTTCTTTGGATTCAGCAGAGAGGGAACTCTTTCCTCATAGCACCAGACAGGCTTTCTGCTTTGCAGTCTACTGTCAGTGTGCACCACAGATAAAGAAACATCTGAGAGCGTTTTTAAAGGATTTATCAATCCAAAGCACTGGTGAGCTATGTGCTGTCTCCAGCGTCAGAGTTAGGAGGCTTTCAGCAAGGGACAATATTTGCACAAAGTGCAAGCCAGAGGCTCCAGCTGCTGCAAACTTTTGCAAGCCATGTAAGTAAAGGGCTTTATTTTGCTGAAGCAAACTTTGTATATTCTCTTGCCTCATAAAAACTTTGAGATAATCTAAACTTTAGATGAATTTCCTAATACTAGTAACGTTGCTATCCTGCTGTCCCTTTGAATAATGCATGTATGTCAGCACAATAATTAAATATCTTACCTTGTTTTGCTTGTGAGTCTTGTAAAGAGCAGAGTCCGTAGTGCCTCAGGCAGGCTCTGTTTGCTTTTCTGATCGTTGACCATTTCTGTTCTCTGGTTGTGATCAGCACTGAGACCTTTCTGATTTCTCTGATTTCTTTGATTTCAAGGACAAGGAGAAGCTGGTAGGGAAATGAAAAGACTGTGCAAAAGAAAACAAAGAACACAAAAGTAGTTTATAAAGTGTCGTCAGTGATCCCCAAAGTGGTGTGTAACCCTCATGTTGCACTTGTGGGTTTGTGAGATTTTATGTGCTTTATAGTGAGGTTTAAGGAGTCACAGATTATGTGACTAAGAGGAACATTAAATAACAAAAGAAATATTTTGATTGTTTTATAAGGAGTAGCTTTATGTTCATGCCCATATTTAAATTTGTCACTTTCTCTATGATTATCTGGAGCTTATGGCAGGGGATAGATCACCTTTCTCTGAGCTCCACAATGTAACTTAAACTCATGAAATATTTCCTTGTTTTCTATGTAGTTCATTTAGTTTTTGGCACCAATAGGCCTGGCAAAGAGCTATTGAAATGCCCAATTTCTCCTCTTGTCTGTGAAGTCCTCCCTGCCATTTTGATTGCTGCCAAAATCTAGACCTGGTTATAAATAAATGGAAGCTATACTAGATTCACTGACTAAGTACAGGTGGTACTACCCTGAGACAGAAATTTCATGCATTCAGAATTCTCAGTGTCTTCCTGCTCAGAGAGTCTCTAGTTCCCTTGCATTCCTTATCCAAAAAAAATCTAATCCCTACGACTTCACACACTCTATTGGCTCACACTTTTTTTTCCCAGTTCCCAATAACTTTTAATAGGCCCTTTCCTCCAGGCCCACATGTCTGAAAGGTGCAAACCCTCCAACCCTCACAGTGCAAACTCTACCCTCCAACCCTTCAACCCTGTCACATACCCACAGGTACCCAACCCAACTTTATTTATTGCAGATATGCTTCTGCAATCACCTCTTGTGTCAGGTGCTTGGAGGAACATGGATCCGCCCTCACCTCACCACGCCTCCCAGCCCTCCTCATTTCCATGGCAATGCAGGATCTGCACAGGGAGAGGGGCACTGTCCATTAAAGGAGATGCCCATGATTCTTTGAAGGCCATGGAAAGGCCCTCCTTGCTGTCAGCCAGGCAGTCAGACCTGGGTGCCAAAATAGCAAAGGAATTAATAGACCTGCAGGGCTGGGAGATGCAATTTGCTGCTTCCAGGGATGCTGGAGAGTCACATCCCTGAGCGAGGGCAGGGAATGACTTTGCAAAAAGAAGCTTTCAGGGTAATAAGGATCACATCTTGAAGGTGCACTGGCAGGAGCAAGTCAGTGGTGAATGGGGCTGGTGTGAAAGTCAAACCTCTCTGATGGTGGAAGAAGAACATGTTGCTTTTCAAGACTGTTTGGACAATGAGAAAAAGTTTAATTTTCAGCATAGAGATGGGTAGGAGCAGTTTTCTTTGCAATACAAAACTCACTTATACCTAACTGGTGCAACCACACTCCAGGGAGAAAACAGCAGTTTATTATAGTTTTGGAATTTATGTATATTCATGTGTTCTCTTGGCAAATGCATCTTTTGAGTTCTAAAGCTTTCTGAACCTTTCGTATGGTCGTTTGCTTTGAAGCAACAGATGTCAGCGATAAGCAGATGGTTCTGGCTTTGAATATGAACATCTTTAAATACTTTGCATATATTTTATGGTGAGGAATGCACTCCATCTTACTATGCAGAACTGATGCACTAAATGAAAGCATCCATGTCTGGATGCTTGATGTCACTTCCTAGCTCACAAACCAATAAGCCACATATTTTTCAGGATTATTTGTTATGAGATATTTTCATCTAATTATTCAGCTTATGTTTTCAAGCTTGAAACAAACTGTAAAATGCCCTAATCTGATGTGAGCTCAAAGAGAACAAACAACAAAAAGAGCCAAAGGAGCTGCCCCAGTTGTGAATTGCATTTTCACTCTGATGTATCCTGTGAGCAGGATAAATCTTCCTCTTGCACAATTTCCCAGAGGAAATAATGCAGTGCCTATGGAAACAACTGAACAAAATCTTTTGATCTTTCTTACTCTAAACTTTCATTTTCAGGAGGTACAGCTATGAAAATTGATGAGTGGAGAATCTAAGAACATAAGATCTTAAATCAGGAATAAATTTGGGAACAGAAAATGAAAGAAGAGATCTGAAATAAGAAAATAACTCATTTTCTTCAAAGAAAAGAAATCATACAGACAGATTTCATCCAAATGGTTTGCTATTGGATGATAATTTATTGCTCTAAAAAGTTCTTTTCTCCCTCTCTGCCTGATTTTCAGTCCTGAAGGGTTTGTTTTTAGTAGAAATCATCTGAGACAACCTGTGACATGTAAACTGTTTTAACTTTACTTAGCTAATCTCAAGAATGGATTATTGCACATGTGAAAGGCTTTAGTAATTATAATGACATAAGATATGTTAACAGTGCTTATACCTACTGAATCAGCCTGACTTGGAAAAAGAGAAATGCTTCATTTCAACCAAGCTTTGGAGCTTTTGCCTCCATCTTTGAGAAGGAATGGGGCTGTTGAAAGGTTCATGGTGCTGAGGGGGTGCTAGAAGATCTCAGTGGTGATGCAGGATACATTCTTTCCCTCTTTTTCCCTCTTTCTCCAATTCTTCTTGAAACCTTTTCCTTTCTCACTTCTTCAGGATACAGAAGCTCCTAATGCCAGGCTCTTCCAGAATACAGGTTTTCCTCAAATCAGCCTCTCCTTACCCCACAGCACCACGGTTGCTGTTGAGCCTTTGTGGAGTAGAGAAGGCTTGGGATGGAGAAGGGGCCAGATGGGGACAGAATGCCCCAGCACAGCTGGTGAACCCACCTGTCCATGCCTTTGGATTTCAGTAGCTAATCCCCATCTCTGCAGGTACAAGTGAAGTCACCCACATGTAAGCAAAGCATGAAGGCTTATGACCCTTGAAATCTGATGCCCGAGGCTAAGGGATGCTTTAATTACTGCCTTGCATTTCATTACTGCCTAATGCTATGCATGTCCTAGTGGTTTCCACACACACAGATGTCTTCTGGGACTGGTCATTACCCAAAACACAGTAGACTGACAAATCCAGTACCTTGAGAAAAGAGAACATTTCCTCCAGTTCCAATTTGAAAGTTTTAAGATCTCTTTTCTATCCAATACTGTAGAAATTAAAAAAAAAAAAAAAAAATTATTGAGGTGTTCTATTTTAGCATATTATTTGACAATATCAAGTTTTCAGGTTTAGGAATCTACATACAAATGAGAAAGAGTTGTGAAAGCTTCTGATTGATGGACTGTCTTTCTTTCTGACAATTCTAATTATTTAAGGATTGCAAATGTTCAAATACTTCAAAAACCAGAGGCAGTATTTTGCTACTTGACAGCAGCGTAACTGAGAGAGAGGGTCTCCCAGATAAATCCTTGCAACATAAAGAGGTTACAATCTGATGTATGATAGACTTAGACTTCTCTGGTGTCTATCTCAAGACCTTTTTCTGTCTGTGAGCCCTACCATCCCTTACTGCTCTGGTACAACACTTCAGCACATATGAATTTATTTTGCCAAATACCACCTCTCAGACTTACAGACCTGAGGACTGAGGTATGACTCAATGACGGTATAACTGGGATCTTAGTAAAGGTCTGAAGATGCAGTAAATTGAAGATGGTTTTCCTGAATTCTGGAAATATGTGTCCATCCATGGCCACCCATAGATAAACAGGTTCTTTATAAAGAAGGAAAGAAAACAGCTTTTAATCCTTTCCATGGTGCTATGTGCCTGCAGCTTTCCCATAGGTTCACAGGTTAAAAAAAAAAAAAAACAAAAAAAAACAACTCCAGACCTGCTAGAAATCTAGCTCTCAGTTGAAGTGTTGTACAAGATAATCAGCAAAACTGACCACAAAGGACCATAAGCAGCAAAATATCCCCAGATGATCAGTGTGGAGAGCTGAGAGCAGTTACCAGTACCGTGATGCCTGTATTGGAATTGCTCTTGACAGGGAAGGAAGCAGTGCAGTGACATTCCAGATGGAATGTCTGCAGATGGAAAGCAAGTCTGGAAGCTGCTCTAAGTGAGCTGCTGCAATGGAGGGTTGCAATAGCAACATGGACTTGTGCTGTGAATGTGGGAACAAATACCATCATCCTTTGTTCTCAACTGATGTTTGCTCATGCAACTGATTTTTGAGTGACTGCCCATTTCTGAACTTCAGTGAAGTAATATATAAACTTGGTATCTTAAATGTAGCTGGGGAAAAGAGTGAAGGAGAAAGGGGGAAGGGAAGGGAAATCTGCTAGCATTCATATTAATTAATTCTGTTGTATTTGTAAGGTTTCCTCTGTGGCTTTTAAGTTATTTCTGTAATTACATTCATGCAAGGTCTGCATCCAGCTTTTTCTAAAGTAATGTTGAAGCAGAACAAGTGATAAGTAAACCAATTCTTTCTCTGACTCTCATCTCTGTTTATCAGCTGACGCTCTAGCAAGTAGTTTCTGCCTTGAGGAGTTGTTGATTGATAGTTCCTTGAGATAGCTCAGTATCTCAGCTACCTTGTCCCTGTGAAGTCCTTGTAAAACAATTGAGAAAAATTTCAGTGTTCACCACAAACTGATTTTGGAGCTCAGTGGTAGCTCAGATCCTTGACAGCACTGAAGGTGTGTGGTGGAGAATGTGGACAAAGATGGCAGTGCAGGGAGTCAAAAGAAAGCATTGGGACTGTTTGGGGGGGGATTTTGGTGACAATCAGGAACCAGATTCAATTTTACATGGTTGGGACAGCAAGGGCACTCCAGCATGCCCAGATCACTGGCTCAGTGCGTGAACAACCTTCCACCTACGGGCACAGTCATCAGCATGACCCCTAAATCGCCTCCCTCAGAGGAAAAAGGGAATGCTGGAGGATTACAAAAATTCCTCAGAGTACAAGAGAGCAAAAACATGAATGTCTGAGCATCCCAGGTGGGCAGAATAATCCCCACTTACAAAGCTGAAGATTCAGAAACTTCTGTGACAGTTGTGTTCACCATACCATGGCTGCTGTGTCCTTCTCCTTAGAGAAAATGCCCTGTATTCATGATCATTCCTTGTTCAGGAAGGGAAATGTTCAGGTACCCTGGTCAGACTGGCTACCAGTGGTCATAGAACAAGAGAGTAACAATCCATATTACTTGACAGTTAAAGTATTTTAGCATTGTAATTATTGCCAGACACAACATACACCTCAAATTTTTTTTAAATCTATAAATGTGGAGTCATACTTCTTTTATTTATACCTACTTTTGAACATCAGTTAATTTTTTGTAACTTAGGTGGAAATGAGAGGAAAAACAGCTACAACTTTTGGGGATTTCTGCTTAAATGATAGTAGTTAGGAGATAAGAGACATAAATGAACACAATACCTGTGGGGTTTGACAGGTGACTCAAATACAATATTTTTTAAGAATAGACATGAACTCAGTGCATAAGGGGAAGAGTCATCCTCACAATTATATTCCTTCCTTTTACTTGGAAAAAATTACAGTTTCATGTCAACAACATGCAGAGATGCGTGGAAGGTGTTGCCAAAGACCTTCAGTGCTTCTATGCTGTAATTATCATATTTGAAATTAGTCAGCAACAGCTATGTGATCTTTATTTGCATGCTAATAAGATGATGTAATGATGCTCTGGAGAGATGGATGTACAAATCACTGGCAGTAAGATTTTGGGCTTTTCTAAAAATTTCTCTGACTTTGCATCTTGTCTCTTAAATAAAGAAACACCCCTGTGGACACATCTATGCTACCACCTCTTCAAGGAGAGAGGGATGTCACACATTTCTTTCTGAAAACTGCAGGTGCAGAAACTAAGGTATGGACATTTTTTCATAGACATGAAAAATGCTATGACAAAAGTTTGCACATTATCAGCCTTCTTATTCAGAAAAAGGCTACCTTATGGTTGAGAACAAGCACATTTCAGGGCCTACTGGACACTGCACTAGAGGACTAGAGCACTAGACCCCATTCCAGAAGAATATCAGTTCAGGGAGAAACATGAAATGCCTTCTCATTGATTAATCTTGTTTCCAAGACAATCTCTTTCAGCTACATGGCCATTTCCAAAATGTGAAAGGATCCTGGATCCTCACAGACAAGGGAAGGATGTGAAAGTCCAGAGAGGCACCTCTGCACATGGGATGGTGACGGCTGTGATCTCCTTCCTTGTGGCAGATAAAGTAGCATGTGGGTCTTTTGACACCTTTTCCCCTCAGTGAAGACCTTCCTCACTCCCCTTT
>WEIU01000721.1:640609-679819 GCA_013389925.1 Aegithalos caudatus | reverse complement strand
TTTTTTTTTTTTTCTCACAAAAAGACTGAGAAAAAACCTTCTTTAGCATCTCATCACTGAGAGAATTGTTCAGGGCAGGATTTTATAAATCATATATCGCTACATTTATGGAAGTTATGACCCACACTTCTAAAGTCAGGGCTGTGGGCATATTTACTCATACTGATTTCACTGTAATACTAGATGGTTGCCCCTTGTTGTAAAGATGTCTTAAATTTTTTCCCTGTTGCTCTGAGCTGGTATTTTCCAGGTCATGGGAGTATTTTCCCTAAACAAACAGTGTGTAACATATTGTAGCACTGCCATGTGTTTGAGGGCTCAGTTTTCATGCAGGTGCCTAATGTCGCTCTTGAAGATGATGCTCAAGTGCAGACAGGATGTTTGGCTGTTTTCTGCTTCAGATGGCTTTTACCATCTTTTCTTTATTGCTGCCAGGGTTTTCTCTTGCTTCCCTGGGGACGCCAGATGCATCTAATGAGTCAGTTCCAGCTTCGAAGCTGAAACGGGTCATGCACAGGAGCCATGTGTTGTTCAGATCCTTGCATGGAAGGGAATTTCCTTTTTCTCTTGCTGGACCTATCCACTCAATAAGAACTTGTTTTAGATTAAACTGGCATTGCTTTTAGCTAACTTGAACCTTTTCTAACCTTATCCCTAATTCCAAGCTTTTATTATATGCTAAAAGAGGAGAATTGCCTTGAAAGAAAACTGGTGTCTCAGTAAATGTGCCTTGCTCCCAGCTTAAGTGATAGGATAGGACTTTTGAACACAAAAGTCACAGGCTGTAGCTGGTGAAAAATTAGACAACAGTCAGAGGCATGCTTCTCCCCAGTGTTACATAAGTAGATATATAATGCATAATGTACTGCAACATCACAGCAGGTCTCCCAAATTGAAAACAAGGAGGAATAAAAGACTGCCGTACCTTGGCTCTTAAATCCCTGAATGTGTTGCCTGTGTTGATTAGTTACTTTGATTTGTGCTTCCCTGCACAGCTCATTTTTCCCTTTAATAAGAGTTTGGCTTGTAAATTGTCACTTGCATTTGCACCAAACAGTGCAATTAGGCTGGAGTGACGGAATATATTACATTGTTTGTTTTCCATTATGTTTATTCCAGATGGTTTTTGTCACTGACTCTTTTTCTGAGCTGGGCTGTTAATAAACATAGGATAAATCTAATGAATAAATTTGCCTGCTTGCTACAGATCTGTGGTGGCAGCTGAGATGGGGTTGTGCTGCTGAGCAATGGGTTCTCAATAGAACTACAGAAATGTCAATTCTTGCTACCTTATGAGAGGCAAACTGTGCCCATGATTAGTGAGGGGATAAAGAAGATGCTTATGTGGTGTTTTTTTTTTTTCTTTTAAAAGACATACATATAAAATTTAAACTGAGGTTATGATGAGTTCACAGTTGTGATGCTTTATTGCTTCTCTGAACAGAGGAAATGTTTTATGGTACAGCTACAGAGTGAGCACCCCTTTTCAAGCTTTTCATTGTCAGGAAGCCCCTCTGTGCCCTTGAGTCAGCTGTTTCAGTCTTTGTCTTGGTTCCTGAACAGATACTTCTTTCCTTCTTCAACCATATTGTCCCTTCAAATAAAAGTTGTTAAAAGTCCCTGACTAGGCTGGAGGTGCCTAGAAATCGATTTTAGAAAAAGAACTGGAACATTTTGGAGAAAACACATAGGAAAAAGAAGAAATGTGGATGTCTACAGCGCAGCAGGACTTGTCTTAATATGTTCACTTGCCAAAGCGGTGTTAACTGGAAAAAAATTAACACTGTGACAGCAGGTCTTGGAAAAGTCATAACACTTAAGGAGTTTTCCAGTAGTGGCCTCTTAGTTTTTTCATCAGAAAGGAGCATAAGAAAACCCAGCATAAAATACAACATGGGCAGTCCTACCATCTTGTAAAAGTTTTAAAAGCTGCATGAGAAGAGGTGGCTGTGGTTACTCAGCAGTGGGATCTTAATTAAAGTGAGTCTTGGTTAAAGAGAACATGTTTTAGAAGATAAGATAAAAGCAGATTATAGTAAACAAATTTTGTTTCTACTAACTTTTCCCACTTTCTCTGAACTCGTTCAGGGAGCTTATAAGCAGGAAGCTGCCAGCAGTGCTGCCTTTTGTCAGTACAATGGCTTCTCACATGTCTGTCAGCTGCTTTCTGCTCTGAGCAACAAAAACAGTGTCTCTGTCTCTGAAGGCAGTGCAGGGCAATGCTTCCCCAAGTGAACAACCAAGTGATGAACACTGGAAGAAGAAATTGCTCATCTGGGCTCACATGGACCCACCTGCAGCAGGCTGGAAGCCCAGTCAGTGCCATAAACTGAGTGGCAGTGGATCTCAGCCACAGTGGAGAAGGGAAAGTTTCTAGGAACAGGAATAGACAAGGAAGGGGAGGAGAAATAAGAGGTATGGGAGCAATAATTCAAGAAAGCTCCAAAGGAACGGTGAGCTAAAAATGGCTAGAAAGACATGGCTGTTTTGGTAACTGATATATAAGGAAAATTAGGATACAGCTTGTACCCATAGCACTGGGTGCCTGGCCAGGCTGTGAGGTGTGAGAGTGTTAACCCTTCTGGAATTAATTCAGGACATTCCAGTGCTTGAATTCACATAGTAAAAATAAACCTTGTGCCAGGCTTGTTGCTTGTGGGGCTTATGCTCTGCCTTTTGATTCAATCATTTAGGAATGCAAAGCTCTTCTACCAGGTCCAGGCTTTAACAGCATCTTTGCTTCGCCATTTCCAGACTGTTGCTGACAGTGGAGCATATCCACAGTAATGAAATTCATGGCAAAAGTGCCCATGTCTGGCTGCAGCTACTCAGCCATGCTGTTTCTGTAGGGTCCAGTTCACATCTGGACTGTGCTTTCCCTCCTGTGTCTTACCCACCACACTCCTCCTAAGCACCACTGCATGTCCACTCGCACAGCTGGGCAATGGTGAGTCCGCTCCACAGATGCCCAATTAAGGCTGAGTGTTTACTGTGGAATAAGATAAATTAGCCACCTGTACATCAGATTCCTGAGTGTTTCACTGGTGGAGAGAAGGAGAGTTTAGCTATCCCCAGCCTGCTCTCTCTGTATGCATTGCCACACTAAAATGCAGCAAGGTGCAAGTTGGACAGCAGGACTTGGAGGCAGACAAATGGGGCTTGGCCAGGATAGGACTTGGTTTTTGTAATTCTGAACAATAGTTCCTGCTTCTGCCACTGAAATCTTCATTTACCCCAGTTCCTGGCCCTTGGAGGCCTCCAATGAGAGTCTCTTCTCGTTTCACATATTTTTCTATCACACTCCTTACTTTCAAGCTGACCATGATCAAATACTTTTGTGTCACTTCCCATACCCTCAGACATTCCTTTGGGTGGCAGATGTCCTCAGATTTCAGAGTTATGCTTCCTCTGCTCTCAGACTCACCAGTTTAATTTTTCCTAGGATCCTTGAGGCTGGAAGTACTCTGTAATTCTCACAATGAGAGGTGTTCTCCTGAGAAGGTACATAAGGAAAAACATAGTGGTGTCATTTTTTGTCCTATAAAAAAAGTAGAAAAGATGCAGCAGGCATGATGTTTTTGTTGATTTATATATGAGTAGTTACTATTCAAAGGAGTGTAAGAGAGAATCAAGGAGCATGGACCAATTTCTATTTGGTAACTCCTTGAAAAAATTGGAAATGACCAAGACATAGTCTGATGATTTCCTCTGGATTTACACCAGTGCCAATGAGATCATAGTTCAGTCCACTGATTTTACATCACATCCCAATGGACATGGACAATATATACAGTGTGTTAAAACCTATCTGAATGCTGATTAAGAGTTCAATAACAATGGCATTTACTGAGAATAATTTTTTTTAAGAATTTTCTTGTGTCACTACTTCCATACACTCTATTTTGGTCTTTTGTGATTATTGCTGTATTCGTTGAGCACCTTAGCCATAAAAAAATGGGCAGCAATTGCAAAGTCTTTAGTGAACTTAGTGAAGTATTCCAAACTTCTCATTTTATTTGTCACAGTATTTTGCTGTCAGCTTAGACTTTCTGAGTCATGCCTTTTTAACTCCAAAATGTATTAGTCTATTTGGAAAAATTTCATGTACAGTTTTGAAAGAAAAATAATTTGTAACACCCAAAAATTATGCCATGAACCAAAATTCAGTCTACCCATCTCCTTTATGAAAAGGATATTTTAGTCTCTTATAAGAAATGTTGATAATAATTATTGTATCTCTGCACTGACCTTGTTAACACCACCCAGGATGGTATTTAAAAACTGTTAAGGAAAACTGTTTCACTTAAAGATCAGTTGCACAGCAATTTTTGTAGCAAACTCAAATAGAAAAATGTTCTAGGTCTATTATTAGGCTCTATCCAATTCTACTCATGCCATTAAAGATGATTCATAAAATACTGCACATCTGATCCAAGTCAGCTTCTGTCCTTATAGCTTGCATAATCCTATAAACCACACCAGTGCCCATACATCACTTGATTCACATCACTGCCTCCACTTAGTGATGCATTGCCAAATGTGCAATGTACTTGAAGCTAATGACCCTTTCACCTAAAAAAAAAATAATAAAAAAAAGGTGCTGTCAGTCATAGGAGTAGAAAGCAGAAGAATAGCATTACAGAATAAATCCTCCATGGAGCTGGACATAACAGGAGCTATACCTTGCACTGAAGATTTCATGAGTCTTCAATTGATTTTCATCTCTGTAATATGCTAATGTGTTAGCTTTACAGTGTAGCATGCTGCCAGAGCATTGCAACAACTGTACTCAATGCCAAATGCTAAAAAAGCTTCTTGAAATATTACTAAATAAGGTATTGTGAATGTTCTTCATGGGAAAAATAAGTCCACTCCCTGAGCAGCAAGAATAAGGGCATCTCTCAAGTCTAATAGCTTTTTATCAAGTCCTTGTGCTTCTTTATGGTGTTTTTCTTCCCTTTCATTTAATTTCTCTAACTTTCAATACCATCTTGATAATTTTTTTAAAATAAAATGATCTATAATTTACTATTGCTTTATTATTGTTTGAGATGTATCTTGATCTATTTAGAGGAGTAGCAACATACCAAGATTTCAGTATATAAAAAAATCCCAGTATCTGAAGGCTAATTATTTGGAAGAAAATGGTGCTAAGAGCTAAACATCAGTACTGTTGCTGGTTCTGTTACTATATTTCCAATATAACAGGGTTATTTTAGGATAAAAAAACACTTCCTACAGGTTTCTATGATGGCTAACTGCCTCACACAGTCTCTGGCCAGGAGGAGAGCACTGTACTCACTTTGTGAATGGGAACAAGACCTGGCTATGAGGGAGGGCAAGCCATGGATCCCAAAGGATTATGTTCATAATGCTGACATTCAAAGCTGTAACTCAAGGTACTTTTTTCTACAGCAGGGTATTCAGCTCTGGGGATAATTAAATGGCAGCATAATGAAATGCCTGCATCAGCCTGACTCAGTCCACTCCCGAAGGGACCGTGCAATAGCCCTGGAGGCAGCACCAGCCTGTTCTTGCTCCTTGTGTCCCTCCTGCCACATGTCCTCTAGCACAGCAGGCTCCTACAGAAGACCCAAGGGCCTTCTCAGCACTCACCTGGTGTATGAACACTGCAGGTCTGTCCTACCTTGGGCTGGCAGGTTTTAAGCACGTGGTGAGTCTGCTGACCCTGCACATACACAGTAGGCTTGTCACTATAGGGGACAGGGGCTGCCATTCAACCCCTGCTTTACAAAGGGCAATGAATGTCAGCCAGGGGGACACCGGGCACAGGGGCACCACAGCAGTAGCACAGCAAGGAAACAAGCTGATGAATAATCTCTTGATCTGCTGGTCCATGTGAAAGATCCCAGATACTCCTGAGGCTGTGTGGTCCTTGCCATCACCTAGGCACAGTATGGCTTCAGAGAGAAAACAGATAAACCCCTTCTATCTAAAACATCTTCTATCTAGTGAATTAGCTTTCCCACAGGTTGCCAAGATCATTTTATTTACTGTTTAAAATCTTTAATGGAAATTGAAAAGTCTCCAAGATTATCACTAAAATGTGCAGAGGGGACAAGCGGAAAAACTAAATTTATCGCTGGAAAAACAAAGACAATACTCTTGTGAATGGTTAGAAATCAGTTTGGCACTGCAGTTACAGCACTTCAGTGTCTTTTTTTATAAAAACTGTTTTTCTCAGTTTTCTTCAAGTCCAATCAGTAATCATTTGTTTTGTCGGGTTTGTATTGGTCTGACAGTTTTCATGTTTCTCTCATTCACAGCCTGATTTCTCAGTTTGCTAAAGGACAGCTGATAAAACTCAGTTTCAGATAAACCAAAATTACATTTGTGCCATAAATACCCTCTGTAATTATGGGAAGACACGGTCAGTCTCTTTTCATTGGCAGTGAAATCAGTGCATGGAGTATGCTTGAAAATAATTGTTCTTTGTTTTCTCAGGGACATCATGCCAAATTCTCTTTTTCCAGCACTGTCCTTATCTGAACCTTTAAACCCTTTCTTTCTAAATGATGAAAAGTAGTTCCCTGTATACCCTGTAAAGTCCCTTGTCTCTCCTTAGGGTATCCATATCCACTATACTCAATAAAGAGAAAAGGAAATATGTCATCTCGTGAGCACAACAGTCATACCAAACTGCTGTGGTGAGATTTTCCAGTTGTTAATGATTTACAGTGGAATCCTTATGCATTTCACTTAGCTCCTAATAGTGTTCAGAAATGTCTTAGTTTATTGCCTGGGCTATCAGAAGCCATTATGATCAGATTGCGTATTTCAGTAGTAAAATCACCAAGTATCTTGATCCTGAGGATGTATATGAGATGTTACAGAATCACAGAATGGGTTAGTTTGGAAGGAAGGTCCTCCAATCCAACCCCTCTGCTTAACCAGGATTCTCCAGAGCACATTATTCAGGATTGTGTCCAGACTACTTTGAGAAGGAGACTCCAGAACCTCTCTGGCCAATCTGTTCTGGCACTTGATCACTTGCACAGTACAGAAATTCTTGCTCAAACTCAGGCAGAACTTCCTGTGCATCAGTCTCTGCCCATTGCCTCTTCCTATTGCTTGGCAGCACTGAGCAGAGCCTGGCTCCATCCTCCTGGCACCCTCCCTTCAGATACTGACAGACATTGATGTCCCCTCAGTTTTCTCTTCTCGAGGCTGAATGGCCCAGGTCCTTCAGCCTTTCCTCGGAAGAAAGATGCTCCCATCCCTCCATCATCTTTGTTTCCTTCCTCTGGACCTGCTTCAGGAGCTGCGCGTGTCTCTTGTACTGAGAAGTCCAGGACCAGCTCCTTTCACAGAGCTGGTTGTCTCTCACAGTGGCTGCAAAGTACCCTGAGTAACTAGGAGCTTTAATTATGAATTAATAACCAAACCAGAGATTGCACCAAAGTTTCCTTCCCTCAGCTGGAGGAAAGCTGGACTGTGGGTGGGGGCCAGGTCATGCAAGTCACCATCTCTCAGCATCAGGCTGTTTTTTTGACTCAGAGAGAGCTTTGGAGACTTTGGAGAGCAGCAGCAAGGATGTTTTCACTCAACATGAAATTTCCCTCATGAATTACACTGTGAACACAACAGCAACAAAGTATTTCTTTCATTATGTTTTATATTTATCCATACTCTATCATCATATTATAACCATCACAGTGTCTCAGCAATAGCACAATGGTGCAGGATGGACAGATCAGGACATCTCTCACTTGCAAATAGCTTACAATAGTCGTGCTTTTCTTTTCTCTGTGCTTTGTGAGTATTAATTAACTCCTCTGGTACCATTGCAGGGCAGGAAATCATTGCCCTCCATATGGAAATAGAGAAATGAAGAGGATTATGTGATTTTCCCAAAGCTAAAAAGAGAATTGTTATCAGCACTAGGATGAGAACTGATGATTTTTCTTAGTGCCTGGTCCTGTAATGCAATTAGCAGAGCAAGCTCCCTTCCCCTCATCTTCTGCTGTGTTACCCTCCAAATGTGAATGGCACTGACTCCAGCAGTGCTTGATATCTGAAGCTGAATTTTGCAGTTAATATTAATTTCCACTCAACAGGATGACTCCAACCAATACATTCTTGCATCTAAGACAAACGTTTAAATGTGCCTTTGAATTAAAGGGACGTAAGAATCCCCTTTAACCACGGCATGAGCCTGACACTTAAGGAATTTTCCAGGAACAAGATGATGCTACAGCAGCATTTTTTGTGCCATCTAGTGGTTGCAGAAAATCAGATGCCAGGCTCTGCCCCAGTGTGCTACCCAGTGCCACAGTGCCACAGCAAATCCTGCTCCTGCTCTGACAAACCCTGCCTTGCTTGGGGCGGCTTGTGCCTCTTATTCTTTTGCTGCTCCTGTTGCTGCTGTTTCACTTGGATGGCTGTGAGCTGCTAAAACTCTGCAGTAAGAAGTGGTCTGAAAAAAGATAAGTAAATGGATATTCTCAGGACTGCTCTCAGTTAATGTATATGCTGTATTTCTGTGGAATAGAGAACACTTTTGTCACTGCTTGGAGAGTTGGAAGGAAACTATGGGGAGTGAGGAATCAACCAATATATACAGAATATTACTAATTTCTTTCCTGAGAAGAAGGACACAACCAGGTGCCTTGGAGAAAGGAGCTGGCTGCTCCACTGGGCTAGACACCTCCAGGGAGGACAAGGAACTCTGAGAGAGAACTTCAGGGATGGGACCTAGACCTGGGGTTATTTTCAGCCGTCTTTTTGATTAACTTCTAAAAAAACACAGATAATGACTGATTTCTCCATATAGCCATGATCTTTAAAAGCAAAATCAAAATATATAATTCTCTAGCAAGGGCAGTGATGAAGGACTGCACCACATATTCTTAATTAAAAACTGCCTCTGAGAGTTAAAGAAAGCCAGACAGCACCATAAGCAACAGTGATATTTTTCTACGTTTTAGTGGAAGATGCATTTTGTAAGGGATTTAAGTTGCTTTTAATCTAACACGTTTTAACTGAGAATAGTCATGAGAATAAATACGATAGTTCCTAACGCAGATAGAGTTTGAGATACAGAAAGCAATTAAAAAAATGTGTTTATTTGTCACAGTTGACCTTTTTGTTACATAGAAAATCTGATGTTATCTGCTGAGATAGTTTTGGCCCAGTGAAGCTAAGCAGCTCAGCAGACTTGGTCAACATAATTTCATACTTTGTCTTTACACACATTAACACATTTGGTAAAAATATAACAGCTTGATGAGAAAAGCTTCCGTGTTTGCATTGGACTGCCTTTGACAATCCTTCAGCATCCCCACAGGCCTAGTTCAAGTCAATGCCAAGACCTTGGTAAATAAGCAGTCCAAAGACATTGAGTCCCCGCCATTCTCCAAAACTCCTCACCCAGAGGCCACGCACCACGACCAGCAGTGGGACAGGTTCCTGCTCCCACCCCAGCATAGGAAAGCTGCAAATAGATGGCATCCTTCAGATCCAGCTGTGCCAACCCCAGCTTGTCCCCTGTGTTCCCACCCTGTGCCCTGGCCAGTTAGGGCTCCCCACTCCCTGACAGACACAATGAACCAGAGCAACAAGAGCTCTGTTATTCCCACTGGACTGATTTTGACTGAAAGAGGCCAGGAGATGGATTTTGGAGCACTCAGCAGAGCAGACTGTGTGCCCAGTGTGGGCAGGCAGGTAGTGACCTCTCCTGTCACCACCCCTAAGTGCAAGTCTGCACCCTGTGTAAGCTGAAGAGGATCTGGGGTAGCTGTGCCAGCAAGGGCAATAACCTCCAGCAGTGTGGCTTGTAATCCTCATCTGGCACAGCTCCCTACAAATAGAACATCTGCCCACAGCCTAAAGAGATGTTTCAAAACTGATTTAATTAGACCAGCACAAGCACCCATCTGGATACTTTGAGTTCTTTGGCTCCCATTCACCCAGCAGACAACGGCAATGGATAAAAATCGCTTTCACCTGCCCCAGTAGCAAATTGGTCAGAAGGAAAGGATGATGTATCAGCCACACCAGAATCCTGAACTTTTGACAAATACATCTGGTGAATACTGATGAGATGCTTTGTGAAGTTGCCACCTGAGATCTCCTGCTCAAGGTAGCCACCTCTGCAGAGGGGGCAGTGGGGGGGGGGGTGGGTGTGTGCCCTCAGCCATGAAAAGCCCAGAGCTCAAACAGCTGATTCTGGTGGGTCCAAAAGCTCAGGAATGGGTTCCATTGCACTGTGCCTCCATCAGTCATTTACCACATGGAAGCCTTCCCTTACCCTTCTGGCTCTTACTTTCCCCTACACAACAGTACTGGATAGCTAATGAATTAATGCAGTGTCAGATGGGTTAAACAGCCTGTGGAAGGGATGAATCTGCAAACTAAGGGAGCCCCAGCAGAGTGGCAGCAACAAACTGAAGATAGTTACATTTTAAATTGGTACTCTGGTTTTTGCTCTGACTATATCCTTAGTTTATATAACTCCTTATTCCAGCTTGGGCCAAATAAAAATAAACTGACTGATCCTAGATTAATTAAAATGTCAACTAAAGATCTGGCATTCATCTAACAAAATATTTGAAGATAAACAAATGCAAGTTTGTGTATAAATGTTAAAAAAATACATCATAGAGTTCAAAAGAAGAAAAGAAAAATCACCTATGAGACCTGAAAGTACCATTGCTTTTTCAGCACTATTTGGAGGCTGCAGATAACCCAGGTCTCTATTAGATTCTTCTCTAAACTCTTAATAAAAGGCTACAGTTTATATTAATATACCTTATGCTTACTATCCAAATCCTTTTTAAGAAAAAAAACCCTGGAATTTTAACTAGTTACAGATGGTACAGATAAAATTGGTCTTTACAAATCTGTGTTTCAAATAGGATTTTCATGGAGAGGACTGTTTATGTTTGCTAATAATATCCAGTCTGTCTATTTGTAAACAGGAGTCAAAGGTTTACAAGCTTTAGCCTGTGATAAAAGTAAATCAGAATGAGGGAAGACCATAAGCAATGAAATACCCTGTTACACTGGAGCTGTGTTATCCAACAGAATAAAGACCAGACAGGCTATAGCAAGAGGCAAGAAGTGAGATGAAGGGAACAGATGCCCTTCAAAAAAAATTCTGTTTTCATGGAGAGAACAGCATTGGTAACTCATCAAATGGTCTTACAGGACTTCATGTGCCCTTGGCCTTTTCCTGGTGTTTAGATTAGACCAGGATGGTAAACAGGCATGTAGGCAGACAGAGAGACCTCAGGATTCCTGAGCTGTCTGCTATTTCTGAGACATGATGTAAGTTCATGGGCAAGAGGGATTCTGCACAAAGCCTTCATCTGGCCTCTGCCTGCTGAGATTTTCGATGCCTCTGCAGGTGAGAAGGCTGAGGAGCCTCAGCCATGTCCTGCTGCACCTTGGATGAGTCTGTCTACTGCCCACTCTTAGAATACAGATATTCCTTCAGGCAAGAGCACAAACTCTGTTTGCTTACCCCAGGGAGACTTGCACAAACTCTTGTTACATTGCTACCTTCACTTTCCCTCTCAGAGTCCAAAAGCAAGCTGAGCTACTGACCATTTGTAATCAGGAAACAGCAGCAGCATTGTGTCTGTGCCACCCACTACACACAGATCTTGGCTGCCCCAGGAGCTTTCCAGCTATTCCTGCTTTTGGGCCTGCAGCACACATCAACAGGGAAGAAATATGGAAGGTTTTAAAAATTGTAGAAAAAAGAAAGCCTACAGCTTAAAGATCAAACTCCAAACCAGAAAAACTCCATTGGGTAATGGGATCCCTTTTTTCTGCCAAATCCATTATATTTGCTAATAGTCAAGGGTGAGTCATTGCTGCCCCTCTCCACAGCAAAGGGTCTCTGAAGAGGAGGCTATTTTGGCTATGATTTCTTCTGTACAAGTTGTACCATCTGCACAGCAGCCCAGTTTCCAGGGCTCAGAAGAGAGAACTCATCTTCAGAACCCCACAGCTGAAGGAAAAGCAGTGACAGTGCATGAGGCTTGTGGCTGTGCCCTACATCGTGTGGCCTTCCAAAAGGTTCTTCCTCTGTAACTGCTGGCCTACTGCATCCTTGCCAAGGTCTGAAGACAGACTCCAAACAGGGAGAAGTGACTATGACATCTGGGCTCACCACAACTTCAACATTCTCCACAACAAACACTCTACTTCAGCCAGATTTCTGGCAGGAAAAGCAAGTTCCATGTCTGAGATTTCCATTTAAGGACTTTTCCCAACCATCTTTTAACTCAGCCAGCTACAGCATCACACAGAGGAAAGAAGCCTTCTCACTGCCACCTTCCTGCTACCACACCACTTTTTGGAGAGATGCCCTTTTCTGTCCCATGGCATGGAGAAACATAAGTTCTGGAGGAACAGAAATGCACCAAGGTGGCCCTGGCTGCTCCTGGGCTTCCTTCACATTCTGCAGTATCTTTCCTTTCCCCTCACCTTCAGCCTCATGTCCAGCAATTAAAGCAAAAACCTAAGGGAATCCACATCCCAATGGACAGGGAACAAAGCAGGAAAGGGTCCTGCTACTGCTTGATGGGAGCAGGACAGATTTTGACCTTTGGGCTCCTGGTGCTGGTAGGAGAGCTCAGCAGTGTCAGGGGACAGCAAGGAGAGGGGAGCTCTGTGCTGACAGGCACAGGAGGAGGAGGAGGAGGAGAGGGAAGGCCACCCTGACAGGCAGTGGCAGTGTCACCACACTGTAACCCAGCCAGCACTGTGGCTGTAGTCACCAGTCACACTGCTGTGTACAGCTGGCTACTCCTGAGGAGCAAAACAAGGGCCTGGACAATCTGACAGTCTGAGGTCAAAGCAGATAAATAAACAAAGCAGGTTTTGAATAATAATGAGACACATCTGTATTAAGAAATCATGATTGTTTTGTTAAAAGTGTGCCAATAAAAGCAGTGTTTTATAGAGTATTTGAAAGGCTGTCCTTTGAGCTGTTTGTAGCTAGCACATAGTTTATGCAGATTTGACAAACTCAAAGGGTTTTTTTCTTCCTATAAGAGCCACTGATGTCACCTGGAAAAAACATTATATATACTACTTCCCTTGGCTTTTAAGTCCAGCAGAATGACAATCGCTACAGTGGGCAGAGGCCAGATAACACAATTCAGGCAGCTGCAGTTTTGCAGCTGTACTTCTGCATTTTTGTTAGAGATGATGGGTTTATGCTGACCTGAGGACATAACATGAAAACTGTCCTTGTGTGTCATTCAGAGTCTTGCTTACTGATGATAATACACTACAGGAAAACAGCTCTTACAATTTGGTGGACCAATAAATGACTAGAATTTTTAATTGTAAATTTATAATACTCAAAAAAGAAAAAGCTGTGAGTATCATAATGTAACTACCTTTCTGAGAAAGATATATAAGATAATATACTAATGAACAGATTAATTACTGTCTCTTAAAGCAAGAAATAGAAGGAACCAAATTAAATTATTAGTTTAAAAGATTTAAGGGAGATAAAAGGTTTTAAGGAAACAAATGCATTCTGTGCATAATTAACAAATTTACCAGTTATGAGAAATATTGTGAAAAGCCAGAGTTTTAGCTCCTTCCATGTTTATGGATAAAGAGTTCAACTAGGCTGACAAGAAAGGAATGATCAGAAAATACCTCAGTTTGGAAGAGGAAGCAGGCAGATAACCTCGTGGCAAGCATCTCTGTGCTGCCCACACCCCTGGGAACAGTGCAAGAGTCTGCTGCAGGACACTGCCCAAGGCAGAGGGTACAGGGCTAGAAGGGTACCAGGGTCCTTTACAGGTAACATGCATCCCAAAACAGACAGAATGAAATTACTGTTACAGTTGATTTCATAATTGCCCCAAGAGAACAAGTTGGGACACCAATTAATTTTATTGAGAAGGAACAGCAGTGGCTCATGGACTTCCACAGAGGCCATTTCCTGTGTTAACAAAATAAGCAGAATAGATAAAAATCATAAAACAGCAACTATGCCAAGAAAATTGTCTCCAAATGAAGTGTTCTGATACTTTTTCTGATATTCTGAGCTGATAAATTTATGAGACTTTTTTTTTTTTAGCTTTACAGTGTATGTAGAAATATGTATATTTGAACAGACATACATTCAAACTTTTCCAAAGACAGAGGAAAAAAAAAGAAAATTCATAAGAAATCACAGCATCTCACAGGTAGAAAAAGAGAATTCTAAGCAGGAAAGACATGGCTTTTGAGAATAGGAGAGATTTCAATTGCAATTACCTGTCCAAGACAGGGTAATTTAAGCAATAAACAAAATCACAAATATCAAATTAGAACTTTCTGCAGTGCTCAATGAAGATAACTAAAACAAAGATAAAACCAACAAAACAGCTTATTGTATGTCAGCTTACTCTTTATCAGCTAGAAACAAATCTAAGTACACTGTAATTTAGGCCATCAGAAAATAGATCTGAATTAAAGAAAATTAATTCCATCAGTCAAAGTAAAATAGGAAATAAAAAATCTTTAATAATATATTTTACATAAAAGTATCTCCCACACCCCAGGACATTGAAGAAAATCTGAGTGAAAACAAGACTCTTTTGGCTGGTAAATGTAAGGATATATATGTGCATGTATGCATACACACATGTACACATATTTTCTTGTGATGAAAATACGCCCTGGCTGAGGGAAAAGAGACTGCCTGAACTGATCTGAAAGACTTTAAATTATAATATTTTTTTCTGTTTTACGTCTTGATTCCATGCCATAAAACTTAAATAGAAAGAAAGAAAGGTCATTCTAACCAAGGCAAGAGAAAGCTTCTCCATGTTTTATGTATTTCAACTTTATTTGCAAGTCAATATGTTCTGAATCTCTGTAGGTTTCCATTAAAGTGGAAATTGCAAAACCCTTTTACCCTGATGGAAATTTGAAGCTGATATGCTCTAAGCCCTGCATGACTCCTCTTTTTTATATATATTTTATTTGTATTAACAATTATGTAACAAAATTTCTAGGGGACAGATCATTAGAAGTGATTCTGGCATACTGCTTGTCTCGGACTTGCCAGAATTTCTTAAGAAATAAATTTAAATCAAGGTCACTGTTTAAAATGCAAAAAGACTCATGGCAGTCTGGTGCCATGGAGTTGCAACTGCAAAATAACACTGAATTTATTGTAATTGTTGTAAATTATATCTGGAGATACTTGAGAGAAGCTCAAGAAAAACTCTGGACAGAGTGAATTCTCTGTGAATAACAGAAAATTTTATTCACTGATTATGGAATTGTGCAAAGGGTTCTCTACAATCACTTCTCTTTATAAGAAATATACATATTTTGGCATAACCCAGCACATACCACCCCCTGTGGTTGTGTTTGCACTGCAGCTGCAGCCCAAGACTGTCACCCATGGATAGGACTGTGTGCTCCCTGTGTGTCCTCTCTGCTCCTTCCCCAGGGAAGCCTGTGATGCTGTGCCTGGACTCCCTGGGCACAGGGCATCGCTCAGCTTGGGGTGACCCAAGTGGACCCTTCCTGGCTATGCAGACAGTGCTGCTGTGTGGGTCAGATGGCTCCAGCTGGGCTACTGCTAGTAGCATCCCCACCAGTGAGGGGACAGCCAGCTGGATTGGGGACATCCTAAGGTGACTTTAATGCTCTGTGATTCAAGGTTAGGTGGAACTTGTTGACAGACTGAGATCAGGGGAAATTAAAGTGAAAATGAGATTTAACTGGTTGCTAAACACTCTGTGACCTTCAGACCATCTGGGAATGCCCACTTACATCCCATGGAGACTGTGCTGAAATCACATCCCAGCACATGCAAAGTAAAGCTTGCTCCTTACCAGACAAAGGCCAGACTTTCCTACTGAAGAGTGGCACGTTGACTGACAGCTGCAGCTTTTTTGTGCTATTCCCTGGAGGAACCCAAGGAAACAAACACTTCCCGGGCAGGATGGATTTCAAAGGAAACCAGACCAATTATTGTTGCAAGAACTTAAGTGAGAAAACACCTTCTGTCAGAAATGACCGGTTATCAGACGTTAGACCTCATCTGCACTGTAATAAAAAAACTTGCAAGAATTATGCTGACTTCATCCATTTTAATCTCCCATAAGAGAATTGATTTGAAATACAAAATGGCACTTCACAATTGCTTAAGAAAAGCAAAATCTAAAAAGTGCTCTTGAAATTACCTGCTTTTACATCAATAGAGCAATAATACCCCTGACATTATTGATGTTGTTGTTTTACTGGTGAAGAAATAGAATCATGTAAGATTAAATAATTGCCATGGAATAGACATTCCTGATCGAGGAACAAAAATTAGATGTCCTGAAAGAAAACTCTGTGCTCTGTTTTCTTTCTTCCTCTCTGTGAATTTGATCAAATGCCACTAATAAAAGAGAGACTTATATTTGATTTCAGTACATACAGAAGCAGGTTGACAAATGATTATGTGTATCAAATTGAAGTTATTATATCACAAGAAAAACTGTCTTTTTTCTAAGTGAATTTGTGTCAGGCAAATTTGTCTCAGACAAATTTATGTCAAACAAAAGAAGACAATTCCTCTCCTCTCCCCTCCTCTCCTCTCCTCTCCTCTCCTCTCCTCATTAAACTTTCTTAAGACTTGTCAGGACATACTGTGATTAAGATATATAGTAGTCTATAGTAGTTAACCAAACAGGTGGATAGACTCTCCAGAGTTCTATATAACAGCATGAGTTTTTCATGGTTTTTAAAAATTACAAAACTAATAAATTAGGTAATACTTACATTTTATCCATAAGCTTTTTACTTGAAAATTTAAAACTGCCTGCCTGAATTGTCCAAATCAGAAATACAGAGGAAAAAAATTTGTCAGTGTTATTTCAACAGGAAAGAGCTCTTAAAACAGATTCTAGATTTTTACGAGTCGTAAGAACAATCCAAAACTTTTTTTTCAAATAAGCAAGTTTGACACTTTACAGTACATGGCAATTCATGTATTAAACACACTCTAAACAAGTTGGGCTGAGACTCTATAAATCCAAACAGTCCAACATGATGAAAGCAAGACAAAATTCTGAAGGATACAGGTTGTCTACGTGGCTCAGTGAATGCTTCAGTGGGGAGAGGCATAAAGATCCATATGGAATTAAAGAGACCTTTGAATGCCTTGTGCTGAAAACTGTTAATTCCATATGTGTAGACTGAACTTATGCTGCCAGACCGGGATCACAATGCTTTCTTCTTTTTTGAATAAGTACAACCTGCAACCTCCCAGAGCCCTGCAGGCACTGACATCCCTGAAATCCTGCCAGCCACTCCTGGGGTGTCCCATTACCCATGGTCCAGGACCCCATTTCAGCCCAGCTGACCCCCATCCACCAGCTGATATTCTGGTCTGGCCTCAGATGCCATGCTTGCCTCTGGCCACCTCCAGGCTGCCCTGGTCCTTGCTGGGGATGGGCTCTGGCTGGTGAAATCTTGCCTTGCTACCCTGTTCCCTGTGAGTTCCATGGCTCCCAGCCCCAGGGAACAGCCAGCCCTTGCCCAACACAATAACCTCCACAAGACAGGAGGTTGTAGAACATCAGCCTCATCAGCAGAAATGCAGGTCTTGAGTGAGTGCTGGGTACCAGGTGGGTGCCAGAGATACTGAGGGTCAGCTTGGGTGGAGACAGCATTCCTGGCAAGTCTGCTGGGAGCAAGGATGCATAGTGCCTTCTGTTTTTCTATAGAAACAGAAATCTTTCTTTCAGTTAGAATATATCCAACCATACAGAATTTAAATGGAATTTTTTTACAGCTCCAAACTATTTAGAGATGCCTTTCTAGTGTGCATGCCCTTCTGTTTCACAAAGAGGTCAACCCACTGAAAAGAAAAGGTTTGATTTAATCAGGAAGAGGCATACTTTAAAAACCTCTTATTACCCAAAAGCAGACATTACATAAATTTTATTCTATTTTTATATCTTCCTGGCTCCAATCTCCTGAATCTGACATTAACCATAACAATTGCACATGTGACTAAACCAGGCCAAATTCTGCCTTTTTTGTTCCGATATAAATATGGAAGTAATACTGTTGAAGTAATATCTTTGAGGTAGACTCCCTCCACGAGAACAGGACTTTTCTCAGAACAGCCAGTGTCAGGAAAGTATACTGATTTTGAAGCCAGGATTTTACTGACTATTTGGAGCAGTAAAGTGGAGACCACCAAGGTTGATGTGAGAGCCTGGCAGTCCCATAGGCTGGGCATGCAAGCCAATGTTGGTGGCATTTTAAAAAGAACAGGAGGCTTCAAAGCCATTTTGAAATGCCTTAGGCTTTCAGGCACCACTAATTTATAGTAAAACTTCAGCTTTTAAATGCATTTATCATTTTGCACTGAGACTCAGCCACTCACACCTCTGTGAGATTCAGCTTCACCATCACAGCCTCTCTTATGTTTGACTTCAGTTTCTTGTTGAAGTTCTATCTTTGCTGCTCTTACCAAGCCAACATTACCCCAGGAGTCAGAGGATGAAGACCTTGCAGCTAACTCTGGGCAATGAATTCTGTAGTGCCCTGTGGATGTAGTCCTGCAGGAAAGCTGCCAGCATTGACATGGGCACAGATTGCTCAGGCACTGAGCCCAGTGAGGTGTGCACAGCCTGGGTCTCACATCGTTATCCTGAGCATCTGTGTTGCTCAGGTAGGCAAAACTTCCAGTTTTCCTCCTGGAAAAGCTGTTAGTTTTTCCAGGATGTGTGTTACAAGTGTACCTTCTGTACACCTAAAAGCATTGCTATCTTAACTATGATGGTTTTTGAAAAAAATTACTCATGTCAAGCCATGGACAGATATCCTCTTCCATTTACAGCAGCACAGGGACAGGAGACTGTCACTCAGCTGAACAGGGCTGACCCCTACCCCAGGTCACAGCCTCCACTGCTCATCTGTCAAACAAGTTTATGGGCACCTTCCCCAACTTGCTTCAGAAAAATCAACCAGCTTAGTGCAGTCTAAGCCTTTAAGCTGATCCTTTTGGTCTCTGCCTAGTTCAATGCAGAATTAGTCCCTGGCTAGATGCCTACTTTTCCACACAGTTCCCAGAAGGGCACAGTGCCAGGATAATATAATTTAATGAATTTCCAGAAGAAAATAATGTGCTGGGGGAGGAGTGTCCTTTTGAGGGTCTGGAAGCTTTCTTCTCACATTTTTCTTCTTACATGGTGAACCCTGTTCTTTGGTGCCAAATGCTGTGCCAAGGGAGCAACTGGGTGAAGGAGAATCCATCTTCAGTTGTGCCCATGATCTAATAAACAACATTTACCTTGAGGGCATGAGAATTAAGCCATGTCCAGGGACTACAGCACATTCAGCTAAATATCCAGTGACGTTCCCAAGGTAGTTCTTGCTTTGCTGGCTGTCCCCCATCAGTCACTCCTGTGCAAAGTGATTGGTCTCACAAGGGGAGCTCTCTATGGACTTCTGCTCACAAAGTCCAGGTGGGAACACAACCAAGCACAAGGCACAAGGCAGGAAAGTCTGTCCCCATGACCTGTGGCAAGAATCTGTCTTTTGTTCTTATTTGTCCCCATGTGCCTTGCAGTTTGACATTTTATTTTTGCAACCTGTTTTCCCCCTTTCTAGGCCATCCAAAATGGTTTACCCAGCCTGTTTTTTTATTTCTCTTGTATCACCACAAGATTGGAAAGGCAGAATGATCTAAGACAGGACATGGAAATTTTCCTGGTAAGGGCTGCAGAGAAACCAAAAGGAAGAAGCCTGCTTGAACTGAAAGACATTTCACAGGAGATAGGCACACTGCTCTAGGCATCCAGCCACATCCTGAGATGCCTATATGCTGCCATATGCTGTATTCTAGTCCAGATTCATAGTGAACTCTTCAAATTCTAGGTCAACCCTGAAGACAGCTTCTAATTTATGACTCCTGTCTCTTTTTCTTTTTTTATTTTAAGAAAAGAGAGAAACCATTTCAAATAAGCATGTACCTGAGGTGTAGGGACACTCATATCCTGAGTCTCCCAGTGTCAAACCCGGGCCATTTTTCTCTACACTGCAAGCAAACATGTTATTGTCTCCATGTTACTTGCCAACTGTAAGCAACTGGCCTCACTTCTTGGCTTTCTGCCAAAACAAATTCTGTCAGGTTATATTTATTGTGTGTTCTGGTACAGCTGGCAGTGAAACTGCTTTGCCTGCCAGCATTCCTGTTAAAATTCCCCCCACCTGAGTCAAGCTATCTCACCAATACACACCTTGACCAGGCTCTCCAGCATTTTTCAGAAAAACAACCTTCCAAATAATTGGAATACCTAGAAAGACTATGTTTAAAGTCAGACACTGAGAAATAAAATTGCTCCCACTCTTCTGATGTTTTGAAAATCAAACATATTAAACTTTCAGCCTTGATTACGAGTACTTGATTTTTTTCATGAAGGCTTGAGACATGGTTGAAGAATCTGACTGCATTCAAAATAGTTATGAAGAAGATTGTTCAAACATGACTGACTACAAATTTAAGTGCACAAGATTTAAATGTCAGCACTATTAATGAGGCCTTTAAGGATTGTTTTCTCAGAAATATTTAGCTAATGGTCCTTCCTATTGGCTGATTGATTCCTTTGGGCACCATCAGCCATTCTGGAACTGGGAACAAAGGTTCAGATTGCTCAAAAACTGTTGGGTCACTTTCCCCTTCTTACACAAGGGAAACAAAACAGTGTAAAGCCATGTGAAGATTTCTGGATTGTGTTGTTAACCCAAGCAATGTGGTAATTGCCAGCTCTGGTCTTGATTCATTTAGAGCAAGGCATGGTGTTACAGGTGAAGCTCTGGAAATTCAGCACGGCCCCCATCACACAAAACAAGCTGGGAGATGTATAAAGCTGAGGCCAACTGAAGGTGGATGATCATTGTAAAATCCATGGGGAAAAAAATCCATCATTAAGACTTGTATTCTAATGGCATAAAAATCATACAGAGCAAAGAAACCGAGTGTGGTGTGTCAAACCATAAGCACCTGTTTCTGAGGCCTTGTAGAAAGGTGGTGGCAGACTGAATGGCAGGTTTGAACCCTTCAGACACGTGGACACAGTTGACTTCCATGGATCATGTTTTGAGAGGGAAAAGACTGGCATAGCCAGTGAGATTTAAAACTAATTGCTGAAGATACCTCTCTGCTTCTCATCTTGACTTATCTCCTTATTCACCTTGCTTCTCCTACCCTACAATTCTTGGATGGGAGGGCTGGGGGAGGTCTGTGCATCTCACAGTGAGGATTCATGGTAGCAATGTGGGGTATTTGGAGCCCTTGCATTTGGAAAATCAAAGGACATATAGACTATCTTGCTCTTTACCACTAATCCATTGCCAGAGCTTCAGACAGAAAGGGCCCACAAGTATCACAACTTCTCATCTACATCTTTGTGCACAAGGAAGTTAAAACACATCTTCTACTGCTTGAACAGCTGTGTGTATGTGTTGGAAGTGCATTCCAATCTAGTAAGGCAAGACAAAAGTAAGAACATAGCCAGAGTAGCTTGTGACTAATAGCTATTGGCACTTGACCCAGCTTTTATTTTTAACAGATTCATGGGAAATCTAGGCTTGTTTCAAAACAATGCCAATTAATAAATTTTAGAATTAGCTCTACCTAGTTGAACAAGTGAGAGAGATTAGATCATATACCAGAAAGTCTTAAAATGGGGAATTTCTTACAACCCCTTAATTTCTAAATTTTTTTTAAAAATGTTAATGACATAGTCTGAGTATACCAGTAATAAAATGAGATTTACTAATGGCTTGATGATAAAGCCTCTGCTGAGCTCTGGCTTCAATGGAGATCTAATTTACAGAGTATATTTTCAACAGAGATCATAGAATTATAGAATAGTTTGTGTTGGAAGAGACCTTTAAAATTCATCTAGTCCAACCCCTTTGCAATTATATCAGGCACATCTTCAACTAGATCACTTTGCTTAGAGTCCTGTTCAAGCTGGCCTTGAATGTTTTTAGGGATGGGGCATTGGCCACCTCTCTGGAGAAACTGTTCCAGTGTTTTGTCCTTATCATTAAAATTTTCTTCCTTCTATCTATTTTAAATCTACCCTATTTTAGTTTGAAGCCATATCCCCTTGTCCTATTGCAACAGGCCCCACTAAAAATTCTATTGCCATCTTTCTGACAAGTACCACCTTTAAGTACTGACTCTCTCAGCATGTAGAGGTGTTCCAGACCTTTGATCACCTTTGTGGCCTCCTCTGAACCTGCTCCAGCATGTCCATGTCTTTCCTTGCTGAAGACCCCAGATTTGTACACTGCATTCCAGGTGGGATCTCACAAGAGTGGAATAGTGGGGCACAAACACCTCCCTTGACCTGCTGGCCATGCTGTTTTTGATTCTTTAGATCTGCCACCTTAACAGACTGCAACAAGGTCCAGAAAAGCTTTATGAATGTTTTTACAGTATTAAATGAATGAGATGACTTTGAGAACAAACTTGGAAAATCTGTCTCATAAAACATTCTAAGCAATCTGGTCTATTGAAAGGTGTCCCTGCCCACAGCAGGGAGGCTGGAACTAGGTGATCTTAAAGGTTCCTTCAACACATACCATCCCGATTTTATGACTAGGACTGATTAGTATGTCCATCATCTTCCAGTGATTGCCTTGATGTGCACCCTTGCTCTACCTAGTGGATTTGAAACCTATTGAAATGATATTTTTTAAATGTGGAATAACATTATTCTAACCCCGAGTTTATATAATTTTCATTATTATTTTTGGAGATGGCTATGATGAAAGTGCCTGTTATCATTCTGAAGAATACCATGTGCTTATTCTGGCTTTAAGTTTTTGGAAAAATACATTGAACTCCTCAAATGTTGTTTTTCCCTGGAGAAAAATCATTTGGCATACATAAATGACTTTGTTTCCTACCCCAGTTTATGGACAAAAGTTTTTATCTTTGAAAAGGACAACCAGAAGCCAAGAACAAAGTGTTTTTTATGATTCACATTCTGTGTCCCAGTTAACTCTCTGTGAACAAATATTTAAGTACAACATAGGTGACTCCTGAGAAAGTGATCTGGGAAGTCTGTTATACTCTCTAACTTCATAACCCCTGTGAAGTGCTCTGATTTTGGCCTCCTAAGTCAACCTGAAGTTTCACAAGCCATGAACGTGTTTTTTCTCACCTTTAATGTTTCAGTAGTGCTTTTAGGGCACTCACTGCAAAATAGGGGGCATGGATTCAACACTACTTCTGTCTTTGGTCTGAAGAGATTTCTTTTTGAGTCTCTTTCCAAGAGACTGCAATAACCTCCCCTCCTTTCAAAATTACTACTGCTATGCACAAAGAAATGCAAGAGTCTGAATTCAAAGGGCAAGAGAAGTCCTGACTCTCTGGCTTAAAGCATGGTTTCCCAAATGTCATTTTTGGCTACCACTGTTGGAAGCAGCTTTCTGTGTTCCCCCCAAGACTAAATTCAGGTCTGTAAACATCATCACCTGAACCATTATCATAATTTCCTCCCAAGCCCAGCTCTGTTTGCCTTAATGCATTCCCACCATTCAGCTACACAGCCCCGTAACTCCTTAAGACTCCCAAGACAAAGAAAGATCCATATATTGTCTTCTATGCCTTCTCCTTCCCAGACTGGTTCTCCAAACACAAAACCCCAGCCATCTAAGGCACATCCCTATCTCAACAACTCCCTACCCCTCATCTTCCTCAAATGACATTTTGCCCATGGTCTTTTCAGAAATACATGTTCCAGACTAATTAATTTCCTGTAGGCACATGAGAAGAACAGCAGGGGATGTCTGGGAGACAAAGACAGCTCCACACATCAATAAGGTACTGGCCAGCCAGTGACAGGAGGAGCTGTGTGAAGGTTTTTACTCTGATTTGTAAAATATCCTTTTACTCTGATTTGTAAAATATGACACAGGCAAAACTAGAAATGGTTGAGATTGTTTTTGCCTGGCTTACATGCAACACAGTGTGGGAACATCCAGCCTACTGTTTCAGAATTTCATCTGGCAAAAGGATGAAATTTATTATTTTTTTTCCAGTCCTTGATCCCTAGGTCATGTCTGCTTCTTATCCATCAGCTTTGTGTAAAATGCATATGCAGCCTTAAGTATGAAGTTCCTCCAAGCTGTTCCCTCCTGGCTAAGTGATTAAAGTTTTTCTTCTCTGCAGAGATTTTTTGTCCCTAGTTCAAGTCCTATGAAAACCATGAGCTTTATTTGAGTTCATTCACTACTGCATCAGAGTAAACATCACTGTGGAGTTTGTCTTGTAGCTAACAACTGCCTTGGAGTTATCATTTGCTGCTCTGCCGTAATATTCAGCATTCATATGCTAATCCATTTGTGGAGACTGCTGTGCCTGACTGTATGGTAAGGCTTTATCAAATGACAGCAAAATTAATAGTTTGGTTTCTGCCAATTTGATGCAAGATGTCTAAAATGAAAGGCAGAATATATATCACTAAAGAGAATTTTTGAGCATTGTTTATTTCTCTCCAAATACAATATTTTTTTTTGTCTGCATTGCTACTGATACCCTAACAGTTTTAAATTTTCAACTCCATAATATAAAGACTGTGTATGTGTACATGCATGTATATAAATATATGCTGATCTTTTCCCAGCTGAACAGATATGACCATGCCATCCATATACCAGTTGAAATATCATGAACTGCAAATAAATGTAATGGCCTGGGAGTTTAAATTAATCAGTTAATGCCAATCAGTATCACAGAGGGGAGAATGAGAACAACAATATCTAGATTAAAAGGCTCTGCAGAGGGATCTGGCCGGACTGGATCAGTGGGCTGAGGCCAGTTGTGTGAGGTTCAAGAAGGTGCCAGAGCCTGAGGGCAGAGTAGCTGGAAAGCTGCCCAGCAGGAAAGGTCCTGAGGGTGATAGTCAACAGCTGAACGTGAGCCAGAGTGTGCCCAGGTGGCCAAGAAGGCCAATGGCACCTGGCCTGTGTCAGCAATGGTGTGGCAGCAGGACCAGGGCAGGGACTGTCCCCCTGTACTGGGCACTGGTGAGGACACACCTACAATCCTGGGTTCAGCTCTGGAACCCCACTTCAAGAGAGACATTGAGGTGCTGCAGCATGTCCAGGGAAGGGCAGCAGAGCTGATGAAGGGTCTGGAGCACAGGTCCTATGAAGAGAGCTGAGGGAGTTGGGGTGTTTAGCCTAGAGGTTTGGGGGAGACCTTATCGCTCTCTACAGCTCGTGAAAGGCAGTTGTAGCCAGGACGGGGTCAGTCTCTTCTCCCAAGGAACAAGTGATAGGATGAAAGGAAAAAATGTCAAGTTGTGCCACTGGAGGTTTAGATTGGGTAGCAGGAAATCTTTCTTCACAGAAAGGGTTGACTAGCATTTGAACAGGCTGCCCAGGAAAGAGGCAGAGTCATCATCCCTGGAAGCGTTCAAGAAATCTGTGGATTTTACATTGATGAACATGGTGACGGTGTTAGGTGAATGGCTGCACATGATAATCCTACCTTAAAGGTCTTTTCCAACCTTAATGATTTTATGAGTCATTGAATCACTGTAAATAAAAAGATAGACTGCATTTCACAGATATTTTTCTCAACCGCCCATTCTATTTCTTCTTCTCCCCACAGAAACCAGTGGATTCTGATTGCTGTAAATTAACTCTGAAGGAATGGACAGCTCCAACAAAAAAAACCCACACAAATTTCCTGAGAAGACTGCAAAGGAACTAGAAAAAACAGCATGACTTGTATGTCCTCACCTGACCCATGATTGACTCTCTGCTAATGCAACACTAATTTAAGACACCTTTGTATATCAGGTACTTCAATTACTCAGAATGTCACTGTTTGTGCAGTTGATTTTCTTTAGTGTCCCAGTATACAGTGGGACAAAGAAAACTTTCCATCCAATAGTTTATGAAAACACCTAAATACTATATATAAGTATTTAACCATTTTTCTTGCAAGATATTGCAACACAGTTCATTGTATAGGGCAGCCCAAGCCAGGCTTAAAAAACAACCTGTTAGCAGCCTATTCACACTCCACCATCCCCTGCAGGGCAGGGCAGCTGCCTGGTTCTACCTGACTGATTAGGGTGAAGTGTTTATTTGTGCTGTTTCCAAGAGGCACTGAGGCTGCCATCCTTTCTGCAGCTTCAGCAAGTTTCTGCTGCAGTTATTTAAACTGGAGATTCATTTGCTACCATAAGGGCAAATTTCAAAATGAAGTGAAGGTGTAAGCTTTATCCTCAGTACAGGCACAGGCTTCTAGCATGGACTAACTCCCTCCAGCAAGAGGGCTTTTATCTGTAAAGCTTATATAGGGCCCAAAGACAAAATGAATTATGCAATCAAAGGTGTGGCATTGAAAAAAATCCAGATTATTTTTTCACGCGTCAACATTTGGCCCCAAAAGCTGATATTCACCAGTTACACTATGTCAGCCTACAGCTACTTACTTCAAAGACATACAACAACATGTACAGTGCCCAGAAAAAGCTCCAACCTGACAGACTTTCCTCCTTGCCTCCTACATGGATTTTGGTAATGCAGAAATTCCAGGTTGAGGTCTGCACCTCTACTTGTGCAGAATGCATCACAGTGTCACACTTATTTGCATATTCAGGTTCATTTGCATGTGACTAGAGTGTCTTATTATTTTTTTTTTCCAGATCTGAGGATGTTTGTGTTGCTGTACATTACAAGTTTTGCCATCTACACAAGTGAACAACCTCTTCAAAGCCAGACCAAAGGAGAAAATTACTACACCAGATATATCTGTAGCATCCCGGGATTGCCAGGCCCTGCTGGCCCCCCTGGAGCCAGCGGATCCCCAGGGCCACATGGACGCATTGGTCTTCCAGGAAGAGATGGCAGAGATGGCAGGAAGGGAGAAAAAGGTGAAAAAGGGAGTGCAGGTACTGAATATTTTGTAGCCTAACACAGTAGCACAAGAAAGCAAGACTTTTCATCATTACTGTTCTATCTGTCTATCTCTATCTATCTATAGGTGTATATATATATATATATATATTCATGATGAATGTGTGTATGTGCCCATGTGGTTTTAAGTGTGATGTATATATAAATATAGTGAAAGAAAGAAAGAATGCACATATATTTTAGATTTGTCTAATATGCACATACTTACATCAGTGTAAAGCAACATCAATGCACAACCTTTTTTCACACAGATGCTAAAAAATTTGGGAAGAATGAAGCATGTGTGGTGTCAAATAAACAGTCTCACCTGTGCCATTAGCCAGGCATAAAAGATTAGCAGGTGCTTAGGTAGGCACTAAAAATGCTCTATTTGTAGGAAATATTTAGTGCACAAGTATCTCTATGTAGGTAGTCATGCTGCTGTCCTTGCCATCAGCAGCAACTGTAGTTCAGGTAGCAATAGACTGATTACATATAAAATTCTTTAATGTGTAATCAAGACACATGAAGATAAGTAGGAATATAGAAACAACAGACCTGCAGGCTGTGAAGTCTGGTCATTTGTTCCAAACTGGCACTGCTTTTGCAAACTTACTAGAAAAATTTGAAAGTATGTCTAGAGTATTTTGAAATTCTGACCCTGTTTTTCTTGTTTGTTCAGGCAGACACAGTAGCCCACATAATCATTTACTGAGGTGATATGTACAATGATTAACTAACTTAAAATGTTTTTGAAGGTTTAAGAGGAAAGACTGGGCCACTAGGACCAGCTGGAGAGAAAGGAGACCAAGGTGAGTCTGGTAAGAAAGGACCTGGAGGACTGACTGGTGCCAAAGGTGAAGTAGGTCCAGCTGGACCACCTGGACCTAAGGGAGACAAAGGAGACCGAGGAGAGCCAGGTGCACCAGGGGTCTGCAAGTGTGGAAAGATAGTGCTGAAATCTGCCTTTTCTGTCGGCATCACCACGAGCTACCCAGAGGAAAGATTACCAATTGTATTCAATAAAGTCCTCTTCAATGAGGGGGAGCATTACAACCCATCCACAGGAAAGTTCATTTGTGCCATCCCAGGGATTTATTATTTCTCCTATGATATCACCTTGGCAAACAAGCACCTTGCAATTGGGCTGGTTCACAATGGGAAGTACCGGATCAAGACCTTTGATGCGAACACCGGCAACCACGATGTAGCTTCTGGATCCACAGTGATCTACCTTCAGCCAGAAGATGAAGTATGGCTGGAAATCTTCTACACTGACCAAAATGGTCTGTTTTCTGATCCAACGTGGGCAGACAGTTTGTTTTCTGGATTTCTGTTATATGTTGATACAGATTACCTTGATGCTTTATCAGATGAAGATGAGCTCTGAAGCAGATGTCAAATGACACTTAAACTGGAGGCCCTAGCACAGGATTTTATTCATCTGTGTGGGGAAAACAAAGTTAAAGTGAAAGAAAAAATCTGGGAGTTCATTCTTGTTTTGATTGGAACCAAATCTGAGCTTGTAAGGTTGTTTCTAGAATTTAGGATGGATTTTTTTTAACGATCAGCAGGGATATCAAAATTAACTGTAATTAACAAAAGACTGCATTGCTCCAGGACTGACTCTTCCATAAAATTATGTTTGTAATACTATTTAAACAAATTTAAGATACTGTACATTGAATTTTATATAAAATGTATTAAGTTGCAATTTTGAATGGATATTTTGTATATTACATTAAAGTAAAATTGAATAATTCACTGCAATATCATCTTTGGTCACTTTAACACAGTCAATACATTAAAAACAGACAGGAGAGGATAACATAGGAATGACTGTTTCAGGATGCCACTGCACAGGTCACAAGAACAGACCCATCTGATATTTATACCAACACATAGCCCTCATAATCAACCAACCTCCTAATAAGTACATGAAGATTTGCACTAGCTGAGGATTACTCAATAGCAGCCATAAAAAACTAGAAAAAAGCTATCAAACATATAAAGAAATTAAAAACTGAAGATCTGAAAACTTGGAGATAGTCAGTATTCAGTGGGTGTTTTCAGTGTCATTCAAAGTGTCTTTGCTATGCTTTAAATGCTATCTACTATCTTCATGAGAAATGTGGAAAAAAGTATAAACTGCTAAAAATAATTGTGGAGGCCCAAAAATGACAGGACAGTAATCACTAGTTAGAGAAATTATGTGAAACAAAGTGAGTTACATCATTAAAGCAGAGGTTTCAATGTGGCCAAGTGCAATGATATAAATGTAGGTCACACACAAGATGAAAAACTGCATCCAGGAAATCAATGAACTTAGAAAAGGTACATGGGACCTCATGGATTAGCAGCTAAACAGGAGTAATAAAAGTAAGTGTTGTTACTGCCCTTTGGATGTACGATAAATGGAAATAAAAGTAGAGATGAATAGTGGTTACCTAGGAAGCAGCTAGTTCTGTCAGTGTTTCAAAAACTTACATGAATGTTGCAAAAAAATGTTTATATTTCTCATCATGGGGATTACACAAGAGACGTAACAAAGTCAATTTACTTTTCCTGTCATTGAGGTTAAGAGGTGATTTAATCACCATCTGTACCCATCTAGAGATAAAATATCTCTAGTACCTGGCACTTCCCTCTATCAGATAGGAACAAGCAAGGTCCACTGGTGGGAAACTGTATCAATCCCCACTGGAAATGAGGAATTCATTTTCCAGTGGCAGCAACCAATTACTGTAAAAATACCTAGGAACATCACAAGTTCTCCAGCATTCAACAACACTCAAAACTGGAAATCTTTCATTGGGTCCTCTTAATTTACAATCTTTTATTCATCCCAGATTTACAGAGACCTGCTATTTCTAACAGTTATTCAGATAACATTAAATGTTAGTGGTCTGTGTTGCACAGCTCTTGAACCCACTTTCATTATGACCAAGGCTGAAGGAAACTTATAGGGTTTTTTCTGACGGATTAAGAAAGATTAACTTGACGGATTAAGAAAGTTACAACCAGACAAAATGACTCAAAAATGCTGCTGATGTTGCAGAACCAGCACGATGGTTATGTATGGAACATCAGTCTGTACCCATGCCCTCACCTCCTCCCACATCAGCATTCATGTGAGTACCACTGCGGCTTTATGCAGTGAAGAGGTGCAAAGCCTTGACCACAAATCAAACTGGCAATGCTTGTACAACCATTATTTTACCTGACAGTGAGAGATGTCTGATAGAAGACAATAGTAGATTATTTTTCTAACTAGACATCTAATTTATTAGTGTCATACAAGGGCTGCTTTCTGTGAAAAATATGGAAGAGAGCACTTGGAGATTCGGTTTATCACCCTGCTGTACAATCATTTATACATCTGCAAATTAAGGACAATATGAGTGCAAAATGCAGTCCAATCATCATTTACAATGATGATTGATGCTGATGCTCCACAGCCATCAGTGCCTATCTGAGGCACAAAAACCATAGCATTGCTCAGTGCTGCCTGCACTGAATTCCACAGCACAGAACAAGGATCATATTGAGCCCATGACTTCCAGAAGCATTATTCAATAGATGCAGGACTGGACCCAGAATATATATCATGCAGCAAAAGCAACTAAAAGAAGTTTTTAATTAGATGATTATCTTACAAAATATGGAAATAGCTTTATGACATTTGAATCGGTATAAAGTTTACGTTAGGAGTAAAAAATCAGTTTTATTAGAATTAGAAAATCTGACAAACCCAGCCTTAAAGAAAAGAGTATGACTGATTTTTTCCAGACTCTACAAAAATGTATTGTAGTTATAATATATCTGGAAACTTTCAGACAAAACTATTTTTTCTCACTTAAACAGACAAAATATACAGCTTTATAGCGAAATATTCCTGGTTGCAATCCTAACTATAAGCAAAACTACTCCCACGTAAAAATCTGTAAAAATGAATCCAATATAAAAGAGGTATTTTAACCACACCCATGTTGAAAATAACACCATGGGAATAAGTAAACCAATAGTTACTGCTTTCCTTTTCTTAGCAATTTTAGATTTATGTTTGTACAATGATAGAAAAGTTAGTTTCCCAAAGTTTTCCCATTTGGATTCTATACTTTTTTGAACAGTTTAATACTTTGGCATGAAGAGTTAAAAATAAGTAATTTTGTTGGATTATTTCTACAGGTGTTGACAAGAAGACTACTACTACACATATGGACAACACATGTATGCAAGTACCATGTATCCCTGTTCTCATTAAGAGTCCCAAGACATTATCCTAAAGTAAATCATTGCTATTGCTAGTATATTATTTGAATATATATCAAATTTGATGACATGATATTGCATTTGAGGTACTTATGTGTCTAAATTTGAATTTATATGGAAAATATCTTGGGCTGATGTCTTCCCACAATTCACACCAGTACACAGGGAGGTCTGGTTGGTTTCAAAACAAAGAGCAAAATTTCTTTATGATCAAATTTGAAATACATCAATAATTTCTACACATGCTATAATGACGTATAAAATTAGGTATGCAGAACAAATTAGTCATCTAGACTTTGCCTACAGTCCACAGAGAGAACTAAGTATCACCAGAAGAAAATCCCAGGAGGAAGCATGTTTTCACTGCAGTACCAACTCTTGGGCTTCCTGATCAAGGCTGCAAGAACTTGTACAAACCTCAAACCATCAGGAAACTGTCAAACAATATTAGGAACATCAGTATTCCTGAGATTCTTAAGTAGAAGTACGTATATATTTACTTGGGATATATGTATGTAAAGATAAATAAATACAAATAAAGTTATTTGAAACAAAACAGCTCTCCACAGTCTTCTACTCTTTCAGACTTTGTACTTGGTAGAGTGACATTAAGGAAGAAGTTAGTCACATGTTCCACTGCTGAATATCTTTAACCTAGACAATTAACTAAACATTTGTCTACATTTTCAAATTTTTATGAGTATGTCACATAGAATAAATACTTTCACTTTCTTGACTACTGGTATTCATATGCTTAGGCTGTTATACAATTTTTTCAGGAGCAATAGGTACTTTACATTGCTTTACAATGTTTTACAACGAGACAATATAGAGGAAATAATTATTAATGGACACGAGTACTGAGAACATTAACTACCTTCTTCAAATCTTTTTAAATCTACCTAACACCATTTAGGTACTATTAGGATAAGCAAAAATATACAAAACTGGAAACAACTTATTTAATTTCTTACCAAATATGTTACATTAGTTGTTGCAGTTCATTTAATACTTTATTTACATTCCATAGGTCACCCACTAGGTTCCATCCATATTCATTCACTAAGATACTTGCTAAATAAATTAGTTTTCACTGCTTGCTTTATTTATTGATTTATTTATCCATTGGCAGGTAAGTCATATTCAGAATAATTATACTAATGCTGTACTAAGCAGTTTGGTCAGCAGGAACTTGAGTTGTACGTGGAAAAGGGGCCTGCTTTCGATACATCCTTCAGTAGCTGATGGGTCCCATCCAAGAAATAATATATGAAAGTAAACAGGAAAAAAATAGAGTTGAGAAAGCAATATACCACTATCTTTACCAATAAGTACTGCTTTCAAGAAACAATTTATTCCTTTCAGTATAAACTCTCTAGACTTCAGCTCAGAGAGCATTTAGAGGTCATATACATTTTTCTGTAACTCCTTAAATCAACACTCCCAACTGAGATTACATCAGCATTTCTGAATTTCAGAGGCATAATTCTCACATCCATAGGAAGAAATTTCAAAATAGTGTCACAAAATCCTCAGTCAAAAAATACTCAGTCCTAGTATATTAGAGACAGTGGGAATAATGACATGAAACTCTCTAGCTTTCCAGCTGATGAGAGCAAGTTTTACTTTTCCAAGTCCTCTTTTATAGACAGTTCCATAAATCTAAAACCCTATTGGTCAACAAACCGATACAAAAGCATCATTAGATAATTAAAAACAACCTCCCTTGACCATCTCCTTGCAAGTAAACAACAGGAGACAAACAACACCTGCAAGGACTATTTTCCCTTCTCCAAGGACAGTTTGAATTTGTCCCAGGCCACCTTCTCAGGCCTATGTGAGAAGGTTATGTGACTTGGTTTCACAGTGTCACTGTGCTGCTGCCTGATTCCTTGCATTCAGCATCCACAACTGATACCTGGTTTTGTCCTAGCTGCATACATATGATCAACTCATGAAAGTTACTACCTAAGGGAAAAGAATAATTAATTTGAAATACTACACGTGTATCTTTTAGTAGCAAATATTCACTAAGAGAAAGTTGTCTTGGATTATTTGGCTCATATTCCTTAATTCTGAGTATAATTTTGGTATAATTTTGGAAGTTACCTGCTGGAAGAGGTGTAAGGAGATTTTTTTCTCCCTGCAGATTGTTCTTGCAGCAGCAAGTATAAAATTTCTCTTACCTGAATTTAATTTTTAAAAGTTCAAAAATCAGTGTGTAGGTTAAATTAATTGTTGGCTCTCCTGTTACCAGTGCAAAGAAATAGGTGGGGTAAATCTCTGTTTGGATGACCCTGTATTAGAGACTTATATTAAGAAAGAAGGAATCAGGAGGCACCCATGTGTTCACATCACCTGTATCTAAGTTACTAACTTAGGTTAGACTTTAACTTCAAGATGGCAACAGTTAAATAAGATATCTGATCTTCAAGAACAATCTACTAAGTGGAAAAATTGGCATAATTTAATTTGACTATTTATATGTCAAAATCAGAAAGATGTGGATTTATGAGAACAGAGAAGTACCCTGATAATGATGGAAAAGTCCTCTAGGCAGATCTTCCATAGAGTATTGCTCAAGTTCCTCCTGGGACAACTTCAACTGAAGTAACTTGGCTGGTCTCCAGAAAATTTTGCAATCTATTAAGATTGGCTAGCCATTCTCTCATGCCTCCAAATAAAAAGTATTGAAATTTTTAAGGATACATAAATGAATCCTGAAGTGCTTCTACCTACACCAAAGTAAAAAAATAATAAATTTGTTTCTTTTCAGTTTTAAGGAACCTGTCTTAAATCCTAAATCCAATACAAAATATAAGGCAGAGTTTGTAAAATCATCTCTGTGGCAGAGTAACCTTGTCTGTGCCATCTTAACAAAGGGAAAAAATACTGAATTGTTGAAAAATATAAATGAACCTGGTTCTCAGTGGGATTTTAGGTAAATTTTTTGCAAGAAGGCGGGATTTTTAGAAATGAGTGAATTGCATGAAGGAAATGTACCAGCAGCGGTTTTTCTTCTGCTACTTTCAATGAAGTGTTATCTCTAGGCTTAGAAGAAAGCAAAATTACTTAAAACTTTTGAGCTGAACAACAATCTCTTTCATTTTCTGAAAACTTGTCTACCACTGATGTTGATTTCCCTTCCATGCACCACCTGCATTCAGGCACATTTTATCAGATGTTCTGATGTGTGAACACAGACATCTTAACTGCATGTGACAAATCACAGGAAATGCTGTTTTTGATTTCTGTCATGTTGGAGTTTAAAAATAGTAAAGATGAGCAGTTTGTTCTTTCTTATTTGTAACCTTCCTGAAACTGGGATCACTGTATGGTTGTACATAATACCTAAATTCCTATTCTAAGAACCAAGCAACATGTACACTTATTCTGTAAACACTGTATGCGGCTTGAAACATTTGCCGTTTCCCTTCTGTTGATTTTACAAATTTTGACTTTGATTCTAGGTAGGCAATAAGAGGTGTATATGGCAAAGCAAACCTTATATTATCCTTAAAGCCTGAGAAATAACTCCAATGCTCATTGTCCCCTGCTGAGTTTTAAAATGTTTTAACTCTGAACAAGGGGCCTATGATGCCCCTGCCTGCTCTTGGGGCATCCTGCATTGTGGGCACCACAAGCTCCCATCTACTCTGCCTGTTCTAAAAGCCAGCCCTGACCATCATTGACAAAACAGTGATTCATGGCCAAGTGTGACAGTGTCACACCTACCAAAGCAGAGAAGCTCACACCACCTTATGTTGAGCACTGTCTGCTGCCCAGTGTAATCAATGGCATTAGGCTGGCCTTTGTTTTATAATGCTGACCAAGATCAATGAGTTGTTCTCCACCCCAGGAAACGTGGTTCAGATTCTGTGTGTCTCCTCTGAACAGAATCATTGTAATGACATGTGTTTTTAAGCAGCTTTCCATCTTATTAAGCAAAGGTTCCTGACTACTCCTTTAGGGTGTCATAGTAATGTTCCTTACATAAATGCTGTTCATAATTGTCCATTATTTAAAGTGTTTGGACAACTATCTCTGATACTGGAGCATATTTTTCAAACACAGATTTATGAGCAAAACAAGATCTTGAACCTGAGTTCTTGCCAAAATTTTGTAGTTTTACCCACTAGATCATTTCCACAGTTCCACATGCAGTGATTCTTAGCAGATAATAGAGACGTGTGCAGTGCATGTTGCCCTGAGAAACCTGTCCCCCTATTACATATCTTTCTCTTTCCTAACATCTTTTGTCATCACAGATGTTTCTAGCTATGACAGTTCCTCTTTCTACAATTAAAAATGCATACTCCTAATCTCTTTTAAGTACTATGTTTACTTCTTCCCATGATTTCCTTCTTAGTATAGTATTCAGAAAGGAGAAGCAATTTATCCATCTCTTTTCATGTGATTCCAACTACTAAAACTTTGCAGTAACAGACCTTCAGATGTTATAGGGATTGTTTATTTACAGACAATTATAAATAGGTCCAATAACTCCATTTAGTATTCTCAATTTTGTTTATTCTCATCATACTAGAGATATTAATACACATGTTAACATAAGAAATTATTTTGTTAACAATTCAGTGCAGCAGAAAATACTCCTCTCTAGACTTGACAGGAAAGTTATAAATCCCTTTGTAGCTACAAAAACTAGGGATGGTATATAAAACAATCCACATTTCTACAAACTATCTCACAGTGCTGACATTTCTGCCATTCCTAGTACCGGCATAAACTCCTTGTGAAACTATCAGAGACTTCATATTTTTTTTTTCTGCTGCAGAAATATTAAAGTATATTGATAACTGTAGGAAGTTATGATTCATCTTACTTCTTACTCTGAGCATTTACTGATACATTTTTTAATCCTGGGGTGGCAAAAACCTGTTTGCCAATAACAGCTTCTGAGAGATGGTTTCTTTTTTAACTGTGCTATATTTCCTATAATTTTTCCCCCAAATGACAAGCTAAGAGGTTAGCTGAGGCTGATGCTGATTTGTAAAGGTCCCCTGTAAAAAATAATGCAGTGTTTTTCCCCTTGATGCATCTCCAGTAGTTACTCCAAGTACTTTAAGGCATTGGAACACAGAGAGCACTAGGAAAACAACTGGCTACTAACCATCAATTTCAAGGATTTTTCCTTACATGAAGTTTCCAGGGATTATTTCAGAGTGAAATTAAGGGTTTCTAAACTAACCTAAAAATATATTTACTTGCTGGAATGTTGTCATATAGTCTGAATTAGAGGTTTAACACCTCTCTTCAGTCAACAGAGTGAACCAGCCTCTTCCATAAATGATTTCTATTTAGGAATCACTCTCTGGTTCATACAGGTCACAAATGTCTGTGCCACTCCTCCACTTACTTTAGAAGTACACAGAAATTAAGTCAGATAATTTAGAAAAGTTAGACACTTAAAGTTAGGATGAGAGACTATTTTATTGTATTTCAGCCTGAAATAACCATCCTCGACCCTGTAAAAATACACTGTGGATACTTGCTTTTAAAAATCACTGCAGTAATTGAAATGGTCTGCTGGAGCTTCATCCTCTCCATATTTTACTTTTGATTTCCCTTTTACCAGAGATGACATTGTTAACAAAAAGAAGTTTGCCAGAAGTGTTTTAGTGATTTAAGCAGGAAATCTGAGACTTTCTCTTTAAAAGCACAAGCCGAGGCGCCGTTTTAGAGGGACTGTGGTGTTTGGCTCTTGTCTGTGATCCAAGAGCTGCTGTATAAGAAAACTCAAACATTTTCCTTAAGCTCTGTTTCAGTGTCACTGCATTTAGTGTGCTTTCATGAATGAGACAGATTTAAGTAACACAAAATCCTCAAAATCATCTCTAGGTACTTTTGATCAATACTTCTTTAAAAGAACAGTGTAAGAAACTTCTCTGTGTTTCTGTTGTTAGTTTTCATTGCTTGGAAACCACCTCTGAGCTAGTGGAGAGCTTTACAGTTCTTGCATCCACTTGTTTATTACATTTTAAAGGGCTTTTTATAGTACATTACTTCCAGAAATGCTACCAAATTGTTAAAGAAAGCTACCATAAAGCACTTCTTCAATGTTGTCAGTGTACTACATTTACATGTGCCTTTGGGAAGGACTGTTTAAATTCGATACATAAAGCTTGATATGAAAAAGAGATTAATGTGCCAAATGATAAAAAGGTTGCTGCTTCTTGCAGTGCTGTACTTTTTGTGCTGTGAAGAGGGTATTTGATGAACCTTGCCAGCAGCAAGGAAATGTGGCCATTTTTAGATACATAACCCTTAGCCTGGTGAGAGATACTGAGGGAGGTGGTACTGAGGTAAAGGCACAGGTGGTTTGGGAGGGTGTTACATTTGTCTAAGGAAGCCACTTGCTTAGGGTGAGTTCAGCTCCCTGTGCTAGTCGAGACATATTTAGAAATCTGATAATACTTGAGGCCAGTAGTCGGTAAAGCTGAGCCTCAGGCAGGAGATAACTTCTCCTTTTTCATCAGGCATCTCCTAGGAGAGACAAGGAGAGATATGAAGATCACTCTGCATCTTCTAGACTGGGCTAGAAGCACTTTTTGAAGCATGAGTCTGTACACACCCAGTACAAAGAAGTGTCAAGGAAGCCACAGGTTACCTGTGTCAGCCTCAGCCCTCTTGCCAAAGAAGATTTAGCCAGGTACAAAAAAAGGCCCCACATTTTACTCTCATAAGTTGTTTCATGGGGATTTTAAAGTCCAGAATAAACCATGCTGCTGTGATTTACTTTATCTGTGAACACAGTACATTGGCCCTTGAGTTTTGCAAAGGTGCAGCTATGCTGGCACAAGCTTTGTGCCAGGAACAAGTAAAGCCATGGCTGTTTTTCAGTCTGTGAAAGGTAAAGGAGGACAGGAACCTGCAGTAACAGTAGCAACAAATTGAGTTGTGCAGATATAAAACTTTCCACAATGCTTGTAACCAAATACAGCTACCTTTTGCAAGCAAAACTGAAGTTATTTGGTGGGTAGAAGTGTTTTCAGGCCAACACTGAAAGTGGAGAGAAAAGGGATTGAACACGTCCCTGTGATCTGAATATTGCAGTAGGCTTTATGGATCACAGATGGGTTCCTTATGTAAAAAAATCAAACAAACAAGACTGTTCATACAGCACGTACTGGCTCATATTATTCACTATTATATGGAATAACTAAATGGATATATACACTTTTTATCATTCCTTTATGACAAAAATAAGGGGTTTTTAACTGTATGTTAAATAGTGTTTGGGGAAAAAATGTTAGATGGAACGTCTCTCATGATCACTGTGCATATCTTGAAGCATATTTCTCATGAGTAATTCCTGTGTTTTGTGACAGCCAGGTGTCAGCCACTGCCCTGGTGAACTGCCGTGAAGAATCCTAAGGATAATCATGGAGGTTAGTATCCAGTTCATAGAGACAAATACGGTATATGATCATTTCTCACTGAGAATAATAGGATTCTTTTTTATATAGCTCTGAAAAGTGAAATAAGTTAGCCATGACTCTCTTTTAAGCTCCTCTCATCCGTCAGTACCATTCTAATTCATTCAGATCTGCATAATTAATTTCTGTGCAAATACACTGCAACTCTAAGTACCACTGCTGGAAGCAGGCCTCGTAGTGTGTTTTGGATTTGTTGTTTTTTATAATTCTATTTCATATTGATCCACACTTAGTTGATTATATTATCTTCAAATTATTGGTTAAATACATTTAGCCTTGCTGAAGTTGCAAAACCACGAAGTTACTCTGTTTTCTCATCTGCAAGAGCAGCTTTTGAGGTAATCATGTTTAAACAGTAAAATGTCAGGAGGGGAAAAGAAAGCCCAAACCCGTATGGTATGAGGGGACGAAGTGTAGAGGTACGGCAGATATCTCTATTTGTATACATAAAACAGACTGGTGCGAAGCCGCTGCAGCCGGGTGTCCGTCCGTCCCTCTGTCCGTCTGTCCCCGGCCCGCTCCCTGCCGCGCGCTCCCGGCCCGCGCGCTCCGGCGGCAC
>WEIU01000721.1:609030-640558 GCA_013389925.1 Aegithalos caudatus | reverse complement strand
GCGGGGCGCGGGTCCGCCGGGCTCTGCCTGCCGGCCCGTCCGTGTGAGTCCCGCGCTGCTCCGTGGGCTGTGTCCGCTCCGAGGTTCCCTGCGGCCGCGAAGGGCAGCGATGCTCGGGAGGAGCGCCCTGCCTGCTCCTGGCGGGCCTTCCTCGGGCCCTGCTGGAGCCCCGCGGTGACCGCAGCTCTGTGTTTGTCAGAACCCAGCCAGCTCCGGCTTCGAGCGGACAGGCAGCGCTGCGCCCCAAAGACGTGCTCCTGTCGCATTTAAATATGGATAGATTATGAAATGCCCTTGCGTTTGTCAGATATATTTATGTAGATCTGCGGTATTTATAGAATTGAACGTGAACTGGTCTCTCAGCCTTGTCTCCATCCCTGGGAAGGTGATGGAACAGATCATACATTGCTGTGAAAGCTGCTCTAGGTGACCCTGCCTTGCTTGGGCTGGGTGATCTCCAGAGGTGCCTTATCATGTCCTAATGAGACTGTAAACCTCATAATTTGTGCTCGAAGTATTTCTCATGGATATGAAGAGGTACAGATTTATTGACATGCTATTTTTACTGCCACACATTAAATACTCCTGTAAAGTATGAAAGTGTAAGAGAGTGATGTGGTGGTGGGAAACTGCTAGAACTGAATGTCTCATCATTAAGAGCAGAATATTAAAAAATCAGTCGAATGAAAATCTAGTGAAATATAAACATACTTAGTTTTTCATCAATGTCAGTTTTTACCAAAATAAATTGTATGTATTGTCCTTAAACACATTTTAACAAAATACGATACAGACAAAATTTAGGGATGTTTCCAGCTCTTCAGGGTCTGTGTACTTCTCTTCTGTATGTTCCTTGAGTGTCACTGTGCCAGCTTGTGCTAGGAAGTGCTATGCTGTTGACAGATGGAGTCCAAACAATTTTCAGAATTGATTGCATGGGGAAATTGAGGCACCCTCTAGTGATGGTTATTTTCTTTTACAGAAGCTCATTTTCCAAAAATAAATAGAATAGCTCAGTAGTACCCCTCAGAAGAAAACTAGTCGCTAGTTTCTGTATGTGATAAATGTTTTGTTTTCCTAAGTATTTTGCACTGTTATTTTTGCTTCCAAAATACCTGTAATTTTGCAAATTTTATATGATCAAGTGAAGAGTACAGCATGTGGTATTCTGGATAGACCATAGCATTGGTTTACTTAATTGCAGTATAATATATCCATCTATTCGGTTGTTTTTTATGAAATTGCATCTCACATTTGAGAAAGACTACACCTTGAGCTGAAGCCTTCCTGTACCTATTCAAAACTTCTTTCCTTTCCCTCCACCTCTCCAGGATTCAGTTTGACAGATTTAGAAAGAATTTAATTTTTCATCATCTATATGTTGTAGTTTTGAATAGGCTGACAATGTTGTTAGCTATTGTGTTGCCCAGTTAAAAAGTAAGAGCAGATTTCAGTTTCTCACTTCTTTGTTAGAGTGATAATGTGTATGAATTTCTGATTATCATTTTCCTGCCAAGTGATAACTAACCATTCTAAAAAAAGAAGGTAATTTCCCCTGCAGTTTTCCAGGTGCTATTGAAAAGTTTAGTCTATTTGCTCCACTGTCTTGTTTCAGTTTTATTTTAATGCCTGTGATAATATACATCACCTCTATCCTAATGCCTTTTTAGTTTGTTATAGTTGTCACCACATTGTGTTAAATTTGTGGTGTTAAAAGTATACACACCCCCTCATGCTTTTTTCAGGAAAAGGGAACTGTATTTTAGAGCAAGTGGGAAGTAGATAATGTTCCTGGAATTACCAGTTTGTCACATCCCTCAGATAGATGGTTTATTCTCTTCTAGCATGGAATGATTATCATTCTCGGCCCACTATGGCAAGCTTTTCTTGAAACATGTCCTTCAGCTAGTTTTCACTTAATATTCAGCATAATCTCTGTACTAGTCTTTCAGTCAGTCCCTACTATTTTTAATGCATTCTGTTTGCAGAATTTCAGTATTTTACTCTAATCCAATTATATGTGTGCTTAATGCCTTTCTATCTTTCTTAAATGGACCGACATGGCTATACATCACTCTACTAGTCAGACTAGTAAATAAGAATTTCAAAAGAAGAATTGCTTTAAATAAAAAGCCCATGTCTGGTAGTTATTACCTTGTGAAGCCAGCACAACTGCAGCATTCCTGTATCTTTTTATTCGCTTTTGGGTTTGTGCCTTACTATGCATTTATGCAGTTCTTGTATCCATGAAAAATACAGCAGTTAATATGTGTCTTGTGCCTGGTTTCTACATCCTTTGAGATACTCACAGAAGTTCTGACTCAGTGCAGAGAGCATTGAAGCCACCCAGAGATCCAGTGGCTTGGGCCCCCTCTGAGTGCAGATGAAATCAAGGGAGAACACTTATTAGATTATATTTTCAGATTCTCAGGTTTCATTTCAGTTTGAGCATCCAGCAAACTTGTTAGGTTTGCCTGATGTAAAGTACAAGCCATTGCAGGATAATTACACTTCCCATGTAAAACATGGTGTGTTTTTTTCCTACAGCCTTGTAATGGTGATCCTGCAAAGTAATATGCTCATGGATATCAGTTTTAGTTTGTTCCCTTCAAAGATATATTTTGAAGTTGAGCCCAACTTAGTTGGCTGTAGAGCCCATTCACATAAGCAGAGCAAAAGTGTACGTCCAGAGAAATAAAGTAATGGAACCATTTTTTTTTAATGTGGTCATTTTTTCAAAAAGGTACAGTATTTCACAGTATTTGATACAGCTACCAAAGCCTTAAAATGGTTTTTGTTATATATAGAAAAGGTAATGACCCTGTTGTCTCAAGGAACAGATTAATTAATAGAGAATTCTGCATACAGAGCATAAGTTCTGATGCTTTATGAGGTGCTTAAAGTAGCAGCAGATTTTTTCTGCCCTAATTTTGCACCGTTCACTTAGCTTGTCTGGAAATATTTACAGACAATTGTAAAGGATTTCAGACCATCTAATCTGTTGCTTTCTAGTTTTCATTTATCAAAACAGAATTGAAATTATGCATTTGCTGCAATGAAATAGAATATGTTTTTGCATGCTAACTGAACAGATGAAAATGGTAGAAAAAATTCACAAGAGGAAAATATAAAGGTAACTCTAGACCAGCTTCTTCCTTGAAATATTTTTTCCTAAGTCTTGATACTTGGGTTTGGTGGGGTTTTTTTGGTAGTTGAGTTTCTTCAAGGGTTGGGGTTTGTCTGTTTGTTTTTGTTTTTAATGGCTTGCACTTGTGAAGGTTCCATAACTGTTTAAGGGACTCAGTTCCAGTGTTAGAATAAGAAGATTTTTTCCAGTGTGGTGTCCACCTTTCATACTGCAATTAAAGTTCCTTATTTCCATCTCCAGCAGACAGAGCCGTTTTTCTGTGTTGCCATCTTTCATGATCCTGAAATTTAAAAATTGCTATTTCTTTTTCAATTCCAAAAACTTTTCAAAGTCTGTCTTTGAGCGAATGTGACGTTCTGAGAGTTCTTGTTTGTGTTTTCTGTACACTGATAAACACTACTGCACCATTAAAATCATTAATAAATCTTTTAAAGGTGTTAGCTTGAGGCAGATGCTGATAATTCCTGTAAAATAGGGGGTTTGCACTTTGCATCTTTTTCATTCTTCTGAAAGCTTCCAAATATTCTACAAATACAAGTAGCAAATTGTATAATTGGAAAATATTTTAATTCTTCCAAATCTCTTGATGATTCTGAGTAGAATCAGTAGTAGTAAGGTTTATCTTAATGTATTTTTCTTTTCTAAATGATGGTCGACTAAAAGTGTGCTTAAGTATTTCTTACAAGTGGTTCATAGTATATAGTGAAATGTAGCTCTATTGCAGTTAAAATACATTTAAATTATACTTTATAAGGACTGGATTCCAGAAAATGTTTCATTCATTCAGATTTTCTCATTCAAGTTCTTTCTGTTGGAACATGGGGCTGTGGTATAAATAGTTTTATTTTCCATACATTTCTTTCAAAAAATACTTAAACACATTACCATTTTTCTGTTTCAGACTTGCCACCTGTTCCTTCTACATCAAGGACAAGCTTTGCAGAGCTTTCTGTCAGGCAGCGAATGAGGGAGAAACTAAAAGCAGCAAAGGTAAGAATCCTTCAGAAGTCCTGTTTGATTGACCTCAGTATTAAAAGCAACACCCACTGCATTTTACTTGCTTTGTGCTATGTGAATTTTCTGTATTTCTATTTTCTTTTCTAGAGTTGATACTTAATTTGTTGATAGTAAAGGTATCATTGTTTTGTAATTCAGATGATACAATCATTACAAGTTCTTTCTGTGCTCTTTGTCAAAAAATTTCTTACCCTATTTTGAAAGCAGTGAATTTCTTTGTATGTTTGCTGTACAATTTAATAAAGAATATTAATACTGGGATCTAGAAAACCACTTAAACTGATTTTATAATTAAAAGATTCTGTCCCTAACACAAATACAAGTAAGTTTTGAGTTCCTGGGAATTATTGTAGCTTTGATCTATTTCTGTTTCTATTACAGCTAAACATTTTTTTCCTTTGTTTGCTTAGACAAAAGCTGAAATTACTTTATCGCAAGGAGACCCCAGTCCACAACCAAGACACTTGAAAGGCATCAGAGAAAGAAAACCAGGAGTCAGACTGGATAAAAGGGTAATAATGTGCATTGTACCTTGCTATTCTTATAATAAGAAAGTGAGTGTGAAACATGGAAAAAATCAAAGTCTGCTCACTCTTGAAGATCAATTTCATTTATCAGAATTATGCTCCTGTTTGACTTGGAAACCACTTAGAAACAACCAGAAAGGAACCATTCTGATTGTGCCTACATTGTAGTAAGGACATCATGTAAAACTTCTGTCATTTAGAGGTTCATGACTTCTGTTGTTTAAGATGCCTTGAAGTATTTAAAATTTACTGTAACAGGAGCTTTATATAAATAAAGCTCCTACTGTAATAAAACTTTATATAAATTTGAACAGTGCAATTTCTGAATGCTGAAAATTAACTTTATGTAGTTGTATTTTATTGTATTTCCTTGTTAGCATTTTATATTGAGGGGTTTTTTTTCATGAACATTCTTTGTTAGAAAATTATTTTTGTATTAAAAAAGAACAAAGGCTCTGCCTGTGCAGAACTGGCACTCATGTTCTTCAGAATTCAGAAAGAGATTGCTTGCCTGTAGAAAATGTATTCCAAAGAATGTGTTATTCCCAGGAAATAACAGCATATAGCAGTAATGTCTTTATATGGAATTCCAAACAATATGATTTAGCCTGGCTAAATCACTTGTCTAGGGGAGAATTGCCATTTCATATACATTATGGGAAGATTCTTTGCAATGTTATCCTATAATAAGTAATTACTACAGCTTTCAGTTAAGTAGTACTATTTTAATATATTTGTATTAGGAAAATGCAGAAGTGATACCCTTATTAGAGTTCTTTAGTAATTTTATATCAAGCATATGTGAAACTTTTGTTTATGCACAATGTATCTTGTTTTGTTGTTAAACAAGTGGCCATCAGATTGACAGAGTTTGAGATTTTCTTGTTGATTTTCTTGTTTTGAAGTACAGGTGTAATAGAGGTAAACCTGAGAAGTTTCTTCCTTTAATCTAACAATTCAGGCCACAAGGATGAAGAACAGATAGAATGGAAGAACAGATAGAATGGTAGATGTGTTTTTGTTGGTTAAGCCTGATGAAAATCACTTTGAAGCACTTAAAGGAACTTGCTGAAGCAACCTCAGAAGCAGTGGCCTTCACAGTGATCTGTGTGTAGGGACAGATAAGGTTTCAGAGAACTGAGAATGAATAAACGTGATACCTTGTCTCTTGAAAAGGCAGGGGTGTGTCACCCATGGAGAGTAGCCTAGCAATAATTGTTTGAGAGAATAAAATAAATAATCAATTGTGTATTTCAGCACCCAAGCAGTGAACACCAGCTTTTCTAAACAATACCAGAGAGGGTTTTCCTGATTGCAGCAGGGCTTGTCTGAGAAGTGCCCTGATTCCCTCAGCTGGCCCTCAGTCCCTGCCAGCAGCACCCCGGGCACTGCTGCCCTGCTGGGGCTGTCTCCCAATCAGGGTTTGCATTGCTGCCTCCTTTCCCTCCCTTTGGACCCCAGCATGGGATTGCTGTGTTCAGGAGTGCAGGAGCAATGATCCCCTGAGCAGTGAAGACAGCTACTTGTCATTTAGGCAATGAACTATTTCTTTATACTCTACAGTCTACTTCTTGACCTGAAGGAATTACATAATAGATGTAAAATAAATATGCAATCTGTTTGTTACCGCAGTGGTGATGTTTCTCTTCTGTTACTTTTTCTGTAAAAATGCAGTATTTAAAAACTGTAGTCAGTTGTATTTTTTGATTCACTAAATGCACGCTAAAACTTACATATTTTTTTATGCAGTCTGATAATGTTAAATTCAGGGCGATGCCAGAGGGTGAATCACACTTAACCATCAAAAGTAAAGTTTCATGATTCTCTAAAAAAGCTTAAGCAAAAGTCAATAGTAAGTACCAGTTCCTCCATTTCAATAATGAGTATTAATTTAATTTAACCTTAATGCTTCATGGTTTTGTTTGAAGAAGCAGACAGAATTCAGTCTTAAGCAGTGGAGGGTTTATTTAACTTAAAAATCCACAAGAAGTGTATGCCAACAATTGAAGTATGTTAAAGGAACCTTCATCAATTATTAGAATGGCTTTGGATCATTTGATTAAAAAACCCCAAAAAACTCTAGTAAATCCATCTGGACACAATTACTGGACATTGTAGGAAAAATGTGTCTTCTGTTTAAGTCTTTTTTATTGAATGCCACCAGTTGCCAGTTAAAGCATTTTACAGACTAGTATATTGATATTTATTAGCCACAAAGTACTACTGTTAATTCTGTTCTTAGAGGATTCATCCTAAAGCTTAAGGATCCTGGATCCTTCAGAGGCAAAAGGCCATTAAAATTTCTCTTTGTGCCATTTACGTGAGTATCTGTAGTATTGCCAGAACTTAAAACTTTGATGTTCTGATTCACAAATGGTTTGTATTTAAAACAATAAGAATGTTAAAATTAGACCAGGTAACTTTTTAAACAAAACTTTGCAACAAATAGTGAATGAAATACATAGAAATAGAAAAAGTTTCCTGAATCATTTAAAAATGTCAGTTAACTTCAGCATTTGAGTGAGTTCTGTTTGAGATAAAATAACAATAATCTTGTAACAAATGTTTTTACATGCAGCTGTTTCATATTTTTAATGGGAAGATTTATTCACTTGCCCTGATTTTCTTAAAAATACCAGTATAAAGCGTCTTTGTATTTTTTTTTTTTCAGTTCCAGAATGATTTTCCTTCTGAGGAAGAAGCATATAATTTCTTTACCTTCAATTTTGATGCTGTACCAGAGAAAATGAAAGCTGGGGCCAGGAAAAAGAATGGATTAAATGAAGAAGAAGAGGTAGAAGAAGAATGTGTCGAAACTCAGGAAGGTGAACAAGAGGATGAAATGGTAAGAACGATAGGACAAACATTCATATATTTTATTCAGACTTCTGTTAATTTTATTAGTCTATGTAAAATGGCATCTTTGGTTTCCTTAAAAATTCCCAAAACATACTTTCTCAAGAAACTTCCTGAAGAAACAGACAAACTAACAGGGGTGTTTGCACTTAACCTATAGGATGAAGATGTACGCCTGGTGAAAGATGATGATTTATTCATAGGGCAGACAGATGAAGACCTTGTGGTAATGAAACCTGTTGATTACGAAAGCTACACTGAGCAAGTGAAAAGGGAAAAAGAATTTCTCTTCATTCCCAGCATGTTAGCAGGTATGAAGATCGTGATTATCCATTTAGTTCCTGGGTTTTTGTGTACCATGGCACCCTCTGATCCATTGAATAAATCTTGTATTGACTGTCTCTGGCAGCAGAGAGAGATGTTTAATTGCAGCTCTCTGACACTGATCATCCAGTGGAGTCTGCAAAGGCCTGACAGGATGCATTAGCTGGGAACATGCACACCTCAGCAGGTCACCATCCCCTGCTGCACTGGCACCTGGCCCTGCTGCACAGGGCACCTCAGTTGCTTGGGGGTGACTTCCTCACTGCTGTCTGTGGGAAGTGCAAGGTGCTGACCCCACTTCTGCTGTTATTTGATGTATGCAGCTTTGATCATATCTGACCTTTTGGCCTGATTCCCACAGAACTTCAGTCCTGAAAAGTTGCTTTATAATATCACTTGTTATTTGATATTTGAACTGGAAGAAATAGAAACGAGTCTCCCAGTATATACTGGAATGGTATCAGCACCGCTTGCAGTGCAATGTCATAATATTTGACATTGTGTGCTTCTGTTTTTTCATGTCTTGTAATTTCATTCACACTATTTCATGTGTGATCCACTGTGTTCTGATTTAGGGGAAAACTTTTGTTGTAACCCTCAGTACAATCCCTCCCTGTTTCAAGATTGCTTCTTGAAAAATACTGAATCCATACACACAGTGAAACAGCCTTGCAGGCAGGTCTTCAAAACAGATTCCACCTGCTGTTATTTGGCTAACATAACTCTTTATGCATATTTTGTATGAGACTAGATTAAGCAAACTATATATTAACAGTAGGTCTGATTAATCTGAAAGTTTCACTTTCCATTGGAAAGGCTTAGAAATGCTTCTCTAGTCAGTTGCTGCTCGAGGTTTCCTACACTTTTTTGCAAACAACCATTAACACTAAACTCCACTGAGTAACTGGAAGGATGTTTTGGTAAGGAAATTTTTAGTTATTGATTTATTAGCATCGTGACACTTTGGTACTTTTATAAGAGATCTGTCTTGATTAAGATAAGGACCTGTTTTAATTCTATATTTATTTCTTTTTTTCCTATGTAGAAAAATACTTCTGACAGCATACTTAATATAGAGTGCCATTCATTTTAAGAATTAACAAACTAAAACTACAGTTACAAGATACTTTATATGGTTTTGTTTTTAATTTCTCATTAGTGCCTGCTTCTGAGAAGATGCCTAGAAATATGCAGCCCAGGTACCTTGAGGATGAAGGTCTTTACATTGGAGAAAGGCCATTTGTATCACAATCTAATCAAAATATTTTAGAAAACAGAATACTCAGACAGGACCAAGTAAGTCACTGCTACTTTTTTAGTTGTAACTTTTATCAGTATTTTATTTATCTTTATAAGTATCTTATTTTTGTTATAGTTAAGTAAATGGGTGGTTGTGCTAATAGGGGGCTTTCATCTTCAAAGTGTTTAGCAGCATCAGATGTTGGGAAATACAGATTTTTGTAGGAGTGTGTTTTTAGCATAACCCCACGGTCAGATCAGACTGGGTCTTATAAAACTGGTGTCTTTTCCTGCCTCTGTTTGTAGCCTGCTGGGGAACAGATCACTGATCAGACTGTAAGGCTAACTAAATATTGGTATAGATTATCAGAGAGATTTTAAAATCCTTGCAGATTTTTAAAGAATGTCTTATGGAAAGACTTGGGAAAGTGGCTTGGATATAATTTGTCCTACTCTATTATCACCCTATACTTGAGAAGGTGTGTATTCAATATAGACTTAAACTTCTGAGCAGCAGCTGCCCTTTATATCTTTTTGTGATTCTGTATATTTTTCATGTGCTTTTGTTAATCAGATTTGGAATATTTGGATGTAAACTTTTTGAATGGGCTGTTTCAAATTAGTTTTCTGGTTAACTTCTTGGTGTTATTACATGAACATTTGGCTCTGTGGTCAGATTAAAGCAGGTATGGAACTAGCAGGGTAGGGCAGCATCCTTGGACAGCTGCACTGGTTTAAGATGTATTTGAATCCAGGTAATGAGAACAAAGGGATGAATTAGGACAATGTTGAACATGTGAAGCCATGGATAGCAACTGCTGTGTAAAATACCTAGTCTTCTTTCATAGATGTTGTTTGAGTAGTTCAGGTTGTGGACTAGAAGATTTGAGAGGTGCTTTGATAGATTATCTGACCTGCCATTTAGTTCTTGTGTAAAACAAGACTTATAATTCTTTCCATTTTAGTGATTAAGGTACATAACATTTAAATAAGTGATGTGTTGATTTTTCTTTTCTTTCAAATCTGTAACACTGAATGTTGAAGGAAAAATAAATCAGTATAATCAAAGCTTGAGCAATGTCTTGATCTTTTAATTTCAAAACTTACCTCTGATGTATTTGAAGATTTCATTTTGGTGTATTAGGGAAACTTTTTTTATTTCAGTCACAATCCATAGTCACCTTTTATTCTTTTTTTTCTATAAGAATTATGATTTTGCAAATAATTTGTTTATAAAGTAAGAAACAATATATAATTTTGTTTTACCTTGTAGGGGAAAGAGTGGTTTGGTGATGATGGCAAAATCTTAGCATTGCCTAATCCAATTAAACAGTCTTCTACAAGGCCTCCAATATTCTCACTTGAAGAAGGCATTGCACCAGAACTTGAAACAGTGTATAGAAAGGTAAGCATATTTCGTGTATGTGATTCCTGAGACAAATTATCCCAGTCCTTCTGTACCAGAAACCCTGGTGAGCTGAAGGGTTTTGTGCTAAGAACCATTACTATTTTCTGTGATTTCACATATGTTCTTCAAATCAGTTCTATTTATTAAGTGTATATCTCTTTTTTCCTGTAAAAATGCATACAAAAGGCTGAAGAGTTTAGTGGTAGTGCTGGTTGAAGTAGTAAAACATCAGCCCATGATAAACACCTTCAAGTCTGTGAGTCACTAAGATCATTGTGAGGCTCCCTTGGATGTTCTCACGCCAAAGTAGGGTCGTTCCTATATTAGTGTATTGATAAAGTTTGCTCATGTAGACAGTGACTAATTTTGAGTTATGTAGCATCAATTCAGAGATTTTTGGGAGGTTGTGGAGTTTTTTTCTTTGTTGTTTTTCTTGTTTGTTTTGTTTTGTTTGCAAGGGGTTTTGTGGTTGATTTTTTCTAGTCACACCGTACCTACCCTGGCAAACAGCAGTTTCAGTGTGCAATCAGTACAAATCAAAATAAGTTTCAATTAAAACCATTCAACAATCTTGAAACAAGCTTTAATTGTTCTGCTTGTTAGAACTTTATTACCATCTTGGAAAAGCTGACTTTTAAGACTTCTAAATAGAGTGCTCTCTTGAGACACACAAGTTTCTGACTGTTGTTGTTGTTACAGATTTAAATGTGGCCCTTTAGTTGATGCTGGTGATAAATATACAATCCACAGGCTGCATCCAGTACCACAGATCTATGCAGAGTGCTTCTGCAGGCAGGAAAAGTTTACTGTTTAGATCATGTAAAAATAGGTTAAGAGAACTTATGTTTCGAGAACACCGTGTTTACATGAAGTGTCATAGAAATATCTAAGTCACAGTGGTAAGACACTGAGCTTAAGGGTCCTTTATTTGCAGAAAAATAGTTAAAGCATAAGCAATTCAAAGTTGTCATTTTTATGACACATTACATCTTATTAAACATTTTGATGAGCAGCTGAATGTAGAAGGATCGGGTGGGCTCAAGTGTGTTTCATGGCCATTTATATCAGTCCTATTAAAGAGCTATGTAACAGCTAAATTTTCCTCCAAATCCCTCTTTATCCTGTTCTGAGGAAGGGACTGCAACAAACACTACATATCTAACTGTCTTTTATGGTACCATATATTATGGTCAAGATTAAAAGATTCTCTGATGAATGTCTTCTGAAGGATCCTAATAAGGGAACAGGAGTAGTCAGTCTGGAAGCAGTGTTAATTTTCTTCTAATTTCAGTAACTTGAGGATGTAAGCCATGGATGTGTTTTGGTTGCAGTGGTTTGAAGCAGGCTTTTTAAGCTTTGTTACTGAAAGCTGTCATTTGCCTTCATTGGTATGAATTCCCCTGGTGTTTGAATGGGGAAGCAAGAAATATTTTTCCTAATCTACCCAATCTACAAGGAGAGCTCCTTGTCTTCCTAACCTACAAGGAGAGCTGTTCTGTGAAAGCTGGACTCCATCCTAGAGCTCAGTTTTAAGAGGAAACAAAGCAATACTAAACAGATGGATCAAAAGAGAACTAGGAGGCTCTGCTTTATCTAATCCAGTGTCATTGTCTTCATTGCTCAGTAAAATCTTCACTATAGGAAGAGGACTTCTTATTTCAGCCTCACATGGGCTGTAAAAATTCTGTTGTGTAGAATATCCATGGTGGTTTTGTGCCACCCACTTTGCAATAAAGGAAGAGGTTAACACAGTTTAAGACTCAGCATTTAAATGTAGGTATGCTAAATGAGTCATTTTCTGACAAAGAAAATTCCTTGAAAGATACTGTTGTCAGAATCTGTAAATCCATTTTTATTGTGTTTTTTTTTTCTTACAGGCAATAAAAATGACATCTACCAATCAGTATTTTGTTGGACCTGGAGACTTTCAGGGGATGTTTCAATTGGATATTGATATTTCAGGACTGATATTCACCCATCATCCCTGTTTTAGCCGTGAGCATGTGTTAGCAGCTAAACTGGCTCAGTTGTATGATCAGTATTTAGCAAGAAAACAGAAGAACCTTACCAAACTTCTCACAGACAAGGTATTTCTGTTCTGTCTTCACACCTGGTTGAGACAGTGACGTGATAGTTTAAGGTAAAAGCTGAATTTGTCAGAAGTTAAAAACCTAAATATTGGACTGAGTTGCTGTGTGTTCAAGGCAGAATTGCATTTTTACGATTAAGAATTTCTTTGATCTTTGATTTTTAATTAACTCTGAAGTAAAAGGAATACAGTAACATTTGCATAGTATTCCTTAGAGTATCCAAAATGTTTTCCAGTGAGTGACAGGTAAGACACTACAGGATTGTGTACAGCATCTCTGGGAGGGAGACAGCAAAAGACATTCAGTGATGGAGGGAAGTTAGTGAAGTTTAGTTTCTGTTATCCAGTCAAAGTAAAAGGAAGCAGTTTAATTTCACCAAATTGTACAAAAGTAGAACCCATTTGCAGGTATGTATCTGTGACTCATGCTGTGTTTTAAATGCATATTGCTGCCACATTTACTGTGGCTCTCTTGTGGCATGGCAAAACCCAAGGCTGCATGTAAACTCCTCTATTTCTGGTTCTGTTGCTGACTTGCTGGGTGAGCTTGACAGGGTTTCTCATCCTACGTACACCACTCTTCCTCCATCTGTACATTGGAAGTAATGGCAGTGGTCTTCTCTGATGTAAATGTGTGCATGAACTTTAGGTATTGTCAATACAATTATGATGTCATCAGGGCACACTTGTTTGTCAAAAATTAGTTGGATTATTAAGTACATATACATTAGATTTCCATAAACTAAAGTTCATGATTTTCTACATTAATGAACTATTATAATGGAAAAATAATCATTGTATACAAGCTCATTTTTATATTAGTGTAATGAGGGTCAGTAGGTGGTGTACAGATAGTTCTGAATTTTTAATATAAAGCTTTAGGTTATAGTTCTAATGATGGACAGACATTTCATACTGTGACTCAAAATAATTCCTTGGTATACTTTGTTCTGTTAGTACTTGTGAAGGATTTGCCTTAGTGCTCTGTGAAACAGAACATTTGGTTTATCCATGTCTTCATTACAGGAACCCATAAAACCATAGAATCATTAAGATTGGAAAAGACCTCTAATACCATCAAGTTCAACCATTAACCCAGCACTGCCAGGTCCATCACTAACCCCCAAGTGCCAGTCTGCACATCCTTTAAACACCCCCAGGGATGGTGGATGTCCCTGCACAGCTGTTCCAGTGCTTGACAAAACTTTCAGTGAAGAAATTTTTTCCCGCGGTCCAATCTAACCTCCCTGGCACTTGAAACCATTTCCTCTTGTCCTGTCACTTGTTACCTGAGAGAAGAGACAAACCTGTATTTGCAACCTCCTTTCAGGGATGGTTTAACCTGGAGAAAAGGATGCTCATGGGGACCCTATTGCTCACTACAACTGCCTGGAAGGAGGCTGCAGCAGGGTGGGGTCACTCTCTTATCCCGGGCAACCAGAGGCAAGTCAAGAGGACGTAGGCAGAAGCTGTTCCAGGGAAGGTTCAATTGTACATCAGGAAGAATTTCTTCACTGAAATGGTGATTACATATTGGAATGGGCTGCCCACGGAAGAAGTGGAGTCACCATCCCTGGAAGTGTTCAAGAAATGACTGGACATGGCACTTAGTGCCGTGGTTTAAGTTGACGTGGTGGTATCCACTCAAGGGTTACACTTGATCTGAGAGTTCTCTTTTAACCTTAATGATTCAGTGGTTCTATTCTATATTCTATGATTCTGGGATTTTCTAATCCACTAAGGACTGCCTTTAGTGGCCCTTCCTAGTCCCAGTAGGGCTTTTGTGAAAGTTGGGAATTTTGCTGACTTGAGGTCTTTTTCCACTTAAACCTTTGATTCTTGAGCTTTCAGAATACTCCATAGATCAGTCTTCCCCTTGATTAGATTTGTTGCAGTGATCAAAGTTAGTAAATCTCCCTCCTATATCCAGGGATCCTATTTAAAACATCATGCTGAAGAATCACCTCACAGACATGGCAAAACTCTGTAAATAGAGAATCAGGACAGTTCACAGGTTTCTGTCATTAGTAACTAGCTCTTTCCTAGTTTTTTCATAGCTTTTCTGACAAGCTGTAGTACACTGGATACCTTGGTAAGCCATCTGTTAATTTCTTTTTTATTTGTTTGTTCAAGCTGCATGCTTTGAGGAGTGCTGTGCAATATAGTACAGAAGGTGGTGGTGATGGTATTCCTGTGGCTCAACAAAGCATACCTGAATACAAAATGGAGATCAGGTAGGTATGAATTCATTAAATTGTTGGTCTTTAAAACGGTATTCCTTTTTTCCTTTACAGAATATGATCCGTGTCAAGACTTCTAAATTCTACTATAAGTTGCTCTAAGAGAATTCTGAGGATTTAAGAGTTCTCACTGTTAAGTTGCATAAAACATTAGGAAGAAAACACAGTTTAGGCTGAAATTTTCATTCAAAAGTGGTCTAATTTGATATAATTTGTTAATTTCTTAGTAGCTATTTACTGGTGTGTTTTATATAATTTTAAATTTGATTAAAATAAAGTTTCAGTAGACTTCAGCTGAATTCACAAAGCTTTTATAATGCAATAAGGTAATTTTTTGAACAGATAAAACTCCTAGTTTTTTCCATCTTCTTCCTTATTACACTAGTGTTCTTGATTTCCTTCCCATTCTAAGGTATTTTGGCCATGTTTTTGCCAATGGGTTAATACAAATAAAGTGGTAGAACTTTTACAGGATTAGAGTTATTGTTCTTGGAGAAAAGCTGGGTAGTAAAAATATACTACAGTTTTTTGGCTTGGTAGTGACAGTTTGTATTATTTTTGGCAAAAGGACAGTGATGAACTGTGTTAGCAGTATGATAAACAAGGAGTTATTTTGGATATCCATGCCGAACAGCCTTTTTAACTAGTAGATAACAAAAAGTTTTTCACAATCTAAGAGTAGGCAGTAATTTGTTCATTTAAAGAAACAACTATAAAGTGATGTAATGGGTCACATGATAACACAATATGAAAAAAAAAAAAATAACAATTCTACTTTCAGCCTTGAAGTTTACATCTGCTAAATCTATGCATTCACACACTCCTCTTAGATTGGGAATTATTTCTTCAGATTTTCATTCTTCAAGTACATGGTATCTGTAGAGAACATAAAGTAGTTTATAATTTATTATAGTTTATAATTTATTATTTTATACTGAAGGACAAAAACGCCTTGAATTTAAAATGGAATAGCTTTTATCAGGATCTTATTAACATATCTGCTAGAGGACAAGGAGCAGGAGGTGTGCAGTTACCATACTGTTCCTCAGAGACAGGAGCCCTCACCAGGGAAAGCACAAGAAGGTGATAGGAAAATTCACTGTGGGAATGAGATTCTTGGATTTTGGTACCAACCCTGATGATTGCTTGATGGTGAGCTCCAGTTAGAAAGAATATGCCTTCTGTGTATCTAATGTATTTTTCTAGATCTTGAGTGCTTTAATTTAGTTTCATGCTATTATGAATCTGGACAAACTCAGCTGAAATCAGTGAGATCAGTGTTGCCTAAGTAACATGAGATGAGTTTGGCTGGTATTATTCTAGGCTTTTAATATCTGTAATTCATTTTGGCTACAGCTCTGTTATTGGAAGCTGTTACACATATGAAGCTCAGATGGGCTCAGGAATTTTTGCTGTCATGGTATTCAGTACTAACTTGGACCACTTATGTTGGTAAAATCGTCTGCCTTGTCTCCCTTTTAACATTGCATTTCCCTGATGGTCAATGTAGAACATTCGTGAGAAATTACAGACATGTAGCATGGAAAATAATCTAATTGTTTCCTCCACCCTGCAATAACATAACAGATGTATATACTTAGCTTTCTGAAGATCAAAGCTGTAGTTTTCCATTGGCTTGAGGAAGAAATGTCATCTGAATTTTTGCAGATTAGTAAATTCATCCCTACTGTCTTCACTTCCTGAAGTAGGAGGCCAGCGTATGCTGTAGATTCTATGATTCAGGTTCTTGTGGGTAATGCATTTTAGCAGAGATGATTCTCCATTGAAAGGTTCTGCTTCCAAATCCAATGCATTAGATAAGTGTGATTGCTGTTCTGTATGTTCCTCATGCCTTTAAGTTTCATCTTCTAGCGTTGTCTGGTAGAAAAAAGCAAAGGTTGCTACATGGATAAGTAATACGCAAACTGCTAGCTAATGAAGTGGAGAAGTTACTCCTATTGCTTTCTGAAGTCTGCATTTCTTCTTTGTTTATTGTTTTCCCTAAATTGGCTTATGCTGTTAAATGATGTATGATGTCTTTCTTCTCTCAGCTCTTGCTCTGTCTGTTTTCCATGTTCTCTGAATATTACAAGTATTAATGTATTAGTTCACATCTTTATTTTAATCACAGACTTGTTTTTTACCAATGTAATAGTGAAAACAACCTGTCCTTGTGCTGTATGGACATTTACGTTGGAAGTGTGTGATGGTCATTCAAAGTGCTAATGAATAGCTCTTTTACAGATTATAGGGTGGAAATTTGAAATACCAGTTCCAGGGCCAAAAAAAGGTTGTGTTAATTTTGTTTATATTAAGAATCTTGTACATCTGTTAAAGGACTTATTACACTACTTCATCTCTTCAAGTCCTTCTTACTGAGCTAGAAGCACATGAAGTTTAAAACATCTTTTGTAATGTACATGTGTAATGAGCATTACTTCTTAGCAGCAGTGTAGCTTTCCTGGGCTATTGTTTACATGAATTTACTTTAAAATGCTTTTAATTATGTACAGCTATAATAAGCATTTCTGAAAACTGTGAGATCTCTAAAGGATGGATTTAATTGAAGTCAGATTGTTCAAAATGAAAGGGAATATAGGGGGAAATCAAATCCTGCAGTCTTCAAGTCTGGGGTTTATGTTCCTTGGATTTAAACCACTGCAGCCATCAATCAGCCTGAAACCCCCATCTCTTGGCTTTTGTATCCCAAGTTTTCAATCTCTTGTTCCACTGAGTTAGACAATTCTGATTGATCTTGTGCTCTGTATGTGTGTTTCTAGGCAAACCAGAAAACTTCGTGATGCTGAACAAGAAAAAGACAGAACATTGCTTAAAACCATTATCAAAGTTTGGAAACAAATTAAATTCCTCCGGGACTTTCAGAAGTTTACTAGCACACCCATGAAACTGTATTTGAGGAAGTATGTTTTATAACACTGTTTGTACTTTATTTTCTAGCAGTGGAGCTGTAATAAGATTAGTTAATTTGGAAACCTAGAATTTTGATATGCAGAAGTAAGACTTTGAGCAGTGCTGACACTTTGAGCCTGCCACTATTCCTTCTGAGTTTGAGGAAGAGGGAAGGTTGAAATAAGTAATTGCTGTAGCAGAAAGGAATTTCTACAGACTAATGAGTAAAAAAATTTACTATCTGGAATTAATATAATTATCTATCAACACTTTAGAGTATCTATCCTAGTCTTTTTAAATAAAACACACTTTTGATATGGTGAAATTAATTCATGGAGAAGTAGATTTCTGTTATATGTTAACTTAATTGTAACCCTTATGTAATTTTATGCAACATGCTGATAATTGTTGTTTTGAAGGGAGGAGGTTGATCAGAAATCAGATGAAAAAGCATATGAAGCAGAAATTCAGGCCGAAATAAAGGAATTGCTAGAAGAATGTATGGAAGAATATGAAAAGAAAATGGAGGAGTATAAAACTGAGCTACAAGACTGGAAATCCTGGAAGAAAACACAGGTTTGTTTAAATCATTCAATTTCACAAATAAAATAAAGTTAGTACTAAATGTGTCAAAATTTATCCTTCTAATACAGAAAAAAATATCAGAATTTTACATACATTTTATTGCATTCAGATACATTCTGTCTACTTAGGATTTGTTAGGTAGATTTTAATTAAAAATTAGAATGTATTAGGTTTTTGTGAGGCATTGTTTTTCTGCTACCGATTTTCAGCGCTCCAATTCTTTCAGTTTGGTAGTTTTGCAGTATTCCTGTTTAATTCATGTCTTGCAAAAAAAAATGGATGAATTTTGTGCATGTGAGTGGCAAAGCAAAATAATTAAGGGGTATTTCTAATGAACTAGCAATTGATGTCATCTTATATTTGGGAATGTCTCACTATGTTGAGGAATGTCTGAGTAAAGATTTAATTAATATTTTAGCCTTTCACCTCTGAGAAGCTTTGTTGCTAACAATCTGTGCTGTAGTTAAGGTCTCAGTGTGCTTCAAGGGGTTATTGAGAAGTACAGGTGCTACAGCAACACATTGCAACAAGATGATCTTTGAAATCAACCATGGCAAAATCAGGTTTGCTTTCGTAGTTAGGTGGCAATATACTGGATTCCTTGGGGTAATGGTGATTATTCTTGAATATAATTATTGCCCAGCTTGAACACCCTGAGATTTTTGATACCAAAGAAAAATAAAGCTTAAGAAAATGCTTCAAATACAGTTTTCAAGAATCTGGTGTGTCTGCTGATACTTTTATGGAGAGTTTTTTCATGTACATGCAGCCTCTATGGAAGGCATTTAACATATTTGAGAGGAAGCCTATTTGCAGGAATTGGGAATTCCTGTTACCAGAACACAAGTGGGCACAACTCATTAGCATCATGTCAGTTCACTTGTAGGGTAAGATGAATCAGTGTAAACTTGAAATAAAGGCAGGTAGTCATGAGCATTGATCCTGATGCAAACTGTTCATCCACCAGTTACACCTTCACAATACCATTACAACAACCACATACAAGTACCGTTGTGGCATCTTTTTATTGTGCTAGTCACAAACTGTCTTGGGACTGAAAGGATTGTAGTTCTTTCCTTTTAGAATGAAATCATGTTTCTTTTGTACCCAGAAGAGCTTTATTTTATTTTACTCAAAGTACTGTTTAACTTAATCATTGCTGATGGTTTTTTACAGATCACACAAATCAAAGACACTAGAGCTAGGTGAGACTAAATAAATTTAAAAGCAAATGCAAGAGGAAGAAGGATAACATAAAATTAGGAAAAATAAAGAATATTCTTTAAGAAAAGTATGTGAACAAGTTGTTTGGCTTACTGCTTTAGTCAATGAGGAGAATCTGTTTGCTTTTTTCCTCTTCTTTTGCTTATGATGTGTTAAGTTGTGAAGTGGCTGGTGCTTCCAAGCAAGCTGTACTTCCAAGTCATCTAGAAGTCTTACGGAAGGAGGCACAGTTTTGCAGTTGTTTAAAGCTGAATGTGCATGTAAACACTGGAGTTCTGCAATTTAGGAGATGCTGAAAGACATGTGTTCTTCTGTTTATTCTTGTTTGGCATGAGGAAGGGAAAGGATTCTGCTTATGCTAAAGATACTGCTAAGCCAAAACCACTTGTGCTCCAGAGCTTGTGGCACATGTGCATTTGTTTTGTCAGTGTATGTGCAGACAGTGCATCTCAAACAACTGTGTCTACTGGCTGAGTAACCTTCCTTCAGTCCTAACAGAATGTACATGGTAGTTCAGGCAAATGAGAATGCAGCATCTAGCCAGAATGTTCAAGAAACAAGCATGTTGATTTTGAAACTGGTAGAGAAGGTTAAGTAAATGTTTTGCTTGGAGCACATTATGATTTTGAAGCATATGAATGGAATGTATTACTGAATTCTGAAACTGATGCAGTCCTTTACAATGAGAGAAATCATTTATGTGTTTGTGTGTAATACTAAAATTATACTGTCATTTTACTGTACATACACCATCTGTGTTTAGCACTTGTGAATCAAGAGAACAAGAGAAAAAAATTTCAGAGATTGAAACAAGTTCAAAAAGAACATTATTGTTTTTCTATGCAGAAGTCCAAGAAGAAAAAGAAGAAAAAAGATACCCATGTAGATGAAGAATCAGAAGATTATGATTTTGGTGAGGAACGTATAAAACCCATCCCACCTAAAATGGCCAATAGCCTGGAAATAGAGCAGCAGGTTAGAGAAAAAGCTGACAGCTGCAGAAGAAAACCTGGAGAGCCTATTCTAGTTCCTGAGCTGACCCTCTCAGGAAGCATAACTCCAGCTGAGCAGTGTCCTCGGTAAGATAAATGTTGGCCAGCAAATTACGTTACTTGTGATTTTCTGTAAGTTATTAATTGCTTATTTATACAACTTCAGAAGCATGAGCTCACCATTCTGTTTAGCCTAGTGATGAAACTTCTGCTTCTGAAGGTGATATAACTTAATTAATTTTCAAGTCAACTATAACCTTGTACATAGTGCACTTAAAAAATGCATGTCTGCACATTCCCTTTGAACCTTCTGATATGCCTTGGGCATCTGCACAGAACAGGGTGCAGATAGAAAGGAGCTGGTTTCAGTAGAGTCTGGGTCACTGCTGGCAGTCCCACTCTACTAGCTAGTCCTGTACATGAGGTCTGTGCTGTAATCAACAAAGGGAAAAGAAAGAAATTGTGTAGTAAACCAGAGACTGCACTGTGGATAAAAGAAATAAATGTACTTGTTTTCTGTTACTTTCCACATTTGCACACACAATTTAACATACATCTGCTGTATTTCAGCAATTTATAAATACTGCTTTGTTTTGTACTTAGTTCACAAATAGCTTCATCAGGGAATGCTGCTTGGCTGTTGTATGTAGTCATTTCCCAATGACTGAAAACTTCAAAATTTTAAGTCAGTTTGATATCATTTGTTGTGCTTTGGAGGGAGTGGAAGATTTTTCTTTTTTCCTAGATAACTTTTTTATGGCATTAGCTTTAGTGGAGCCAAAATTTGACTTACCCTTTTAAAATCATTTTATATTCACAAGAAGATAAAAAATATGTTAAATAAGAGTTCTAAAGTCATTCCTGTATAGCAACATTTTTGGAGGTATACCATCTATTTTTAGGTGGGTTCTGTCTCCCCATGAGAAGTCAGATTTTCATTAAAAATAAATAATAAAAATGTTATTAAATTGATATGATAGCTTGTCTGACATGTTTACAGAGCAGAAGTTTTGCGACGAGAAGATGTGAAGAAACGCTCAGCATTCATAAAAGTCCTTTTCAACTCCAAAGAAGTGTCAAGGACTGTCACCCGACAAATAAGTTCCGATTTTAGAGTTCACTTTGGACAGATTTTCAATTTACAAATAATCAATTGGCCAGAGAGTTTGAAACTGCAGGTAGATGTTGATATCTTGCAATAACTTTTGAATGATGATATAAAATATAATTACTCCTCTAATGCTTGTGTTTTGCTCTATGATAGTGTCATAAATACTGAAAAACCTGTGAAAGACCTTTTGTAAATCACCAATTTTACACTCCTTTCTTGCTTCTCCAGTCTTTAAACTTTGCTACTATGTTTTGGATGCTTAAGCTTTCTAGATATATATATAGAACAAAACTATAGTTTGGATGGGAGAAATTAAATAGTTGGGACTTGTGATTAAGTATGTTAGTGGATCAGCCTCTTAATTTTGGAAAAATTGATTTGCGTTGCAGATCAAATTGCTACCATGGTCTTCTTAAAACATTATTTTCCACACAGTAAAACTGTCATAATGTTTACTGGAGTGGAATAATAAAAAAATAATTTCTATTAATGTCCATAACTGCATATGACTTGATCAGCAGTGCAGTTAAATCAAGCCACAACCACCCCTCCATTCCAAGTATGATTTAATAAATGGTTCACAATAATACTTTTCAGACTTAATATGAAATATATTTAGGGGAAAAAGAATCAGGATCCTGCTTCTCCCTTTAGAAGACTCTTCTGGTTAGGTAAAACTGGTAGTTCAGGGAAGGTGTAAAAACTCATTGTCTACTTATTTATTTAACACACAAATCGAAAAGGAAAAGGAATACAATTTTCCTGGATTAAAAACATTTGAATGGAGAAACCATTCACATCATGCTGAGCCTGCAACTGGCTAGGAAAGAGAGAGGCAATCTGCAGTGCTGCCAGAATGGGGACTGTGTGCCATACCCTGCCTTTCACGTTAAGGGAGAATTAGGCAGAATCCCTCTGGAATCTTCAGCTGATTTAAGTGATTGTCACAAGCAGTTGCATATTGTACAGTGATGCTCTTTAAAGCCTGGAGTTTGTCATACTTGTCTCAGGTGCATTAGAAAAGTGAAAAAGATAGACTTGTAGGAAGAATTCAGATCAAGTAAGCTGCTGATAGCTGAAATGTCTGCTAATTGGATCTTTTAGAAAGTGAATGAATAAAATTGTCTTATTTATTTCACGCTTAAGCCACAGTAAAACCTTTTCTCTAAATACTCTGTAATATATTTTCAACTTATCAATAATGCACATGTAAATTTTTTGTTCTGTCTCTCGTCATATTTTTTTTCTAGATTTATGAAACTACAGGTATCAGCAGTACCACCTTGTTGGCTGAAGTGTTCTTACCTGTTCCTGAGACTGCAGTTCTGACAGGCAGTGCTCCTCTGGAAGAAATAGAATTCAGCAGTGATCAGCGTGTGGTGCTGGATCATGAAGGAGTTGGGAGTGGTAGGGTCTCTTTGTTTTCCTTAGTTCAGCGTTTCCCATTTTGCTGGAACCATATAACAGTAAGAGGTTGGAGTGGGTTTCAGAGTAAATCCTGCTAGGAGCCTTCACAGCTTCCCTGACTGAGTCTTCCATAATAGTCATGATTCTTATTATTGAAGTTCGCTGTGGAATTTTTGTCTCTTATTAATTTAAGCTCTGCATAATAACGTGTCTATTATTTGTCTTCTTGTATTAGTGGAGCTTTACAAGCTGTAGATAATGTTTGGAATATTTTGAGCATTTGAGTAATTAGGCCTCTTGCACTGCAGAGCAAGCAGATGTCAATCATTGTAGCCCCAGTGATTTTAATGTTTTAAACCACTGAAAAACTGTCTGTAGAAGTGTATATGCAGGGTAATTTTTTGTCCTCCTATTTGCTTTGTTGACAGCCTGCACACACCTTTTCCCTGGGGCTTTAGGCTAAAGATAAAACAAGCGAGAGATAGGAAATGGGGAAACAAGAAGAATGAATGCATAGTAGCATATGGAACTTGCAAGTGTGTATAATGAATTTGAACAGTATTGTGAGATGACTGACTTGCATAAATTTACCATATATAAATACAGATAAAGCTAGAGCAGGATAGATAAAAAATGAGGAGAAAAAAACAGGGTAAAACAATCATTACAGCAAACGTGTGTAAATGTCACTGACTGTGATGACTGTATATACAATTGTGTGTAAAAAGCTTTAGGACTGACTTTTCAATTATACATAATTCCTTTGACTCTGAATTTCTGTTTTATTAATAACAGTATGCTGAATCTGAAAACTACCAGAAATATTAAATGGTGTGCATCTCTGGAGGAAAAAAGTGAGCCTTTGGCATAGCCTTTCCTTCCAGCTCAAATGGAAAGCCTTTCTGTAGGTGTAGTGGAATTTTTCACTCATTATTGTAAAACAGACTTTTTTTTTCCCACAGCACACAGCAAAATCATTGTTTCACATTAACCTTTTTATATGAAGGCACAGGTTATTTGACTACTCATTTTCTGGAAGTATTTTTTTAAAATGTTAAGATACTGTATTTGAATGCATAAATATACTACTTTGAATTTTTCCCCCTTGATAGGTGTGTCCTTTTCATTTGAAGCTGATGGTAGCAACAAAATGACTTTAATGACCTCTGGGAAAGTATCCAGTAGTGTCTCTTGGGCAGTTGGAGAAAAAGGAATCCCTTTAATTCCTCCAGTATCTCAGCAAAACACAAGCATTCCAAGGTAATAAGATAATGAATTTTCAGTGATTCGTGGGAAACTGATTATACTATTTTTTTAAAAAATTACTTTTATAATCAAGAGTTTTGATAGTCTTTTTCATTAAATTTAGATGTTTTACTTTATGCTGTAACCCTCTGCAGATATCGTAGAGTATATGGTTTTTGTAAATGTATTTTAGTTAGAATTTTACCTTTTAGCATATTATTTCTAGACAATTCAAGCTGATTAATTCAATTTTATGATTTTCTAATAGAGAGTGAAGATATTGTCAAGGAACTTTAATTATTTTGCTAAGAACAGAAACTCCAGCTCTTTCTTACCTGAAGTGCATTTGGAAAGGCTATGTGTAATTTGCCCTGAGGCTGTGAGTTGGTTATTGTAGATTATTTCTCCAATCTGTTGCTTTTATTTAATTCCATAAAGTCAAAGAGATGATACCTAAAGACTGCTTTTGTAACGTCCTTAGTACATTTACTATAAACCCTTAGAAGTTTTCTCCTAGTTATTGATACTGAGCAAGTATGAATACTTCTTCCAGCTGATTCATTTGTCAGGTTTTTATTTATTTAGAGGCTAGACATTGGCTTATAAATCATTCTGTTACTGCTGTTAGCCAAGCTGCAGCCAGTCAAGTGCTTTGCTGATCAACATACCAGTTCTCTGCTGACTTTAGTGAGAGTAGAATAAATGAGATTAAAATGTAAAGATGGATTCCCAGTAGCTAACTTTAACTCTGGAGACTGATCACTCTAATAAATGGGAAACTGAAGAATTTCAGAAGGAAGTTTTCTGTGAAACACTCTTCTTTGAAATGCCTTGTGGAGATGAACAGCTCTCTGTGACTTTCCATTGTCTCTTGGGAAGGTCAGAGACAGGATTTTCATGACTAATGTTAGCTTTTGCTGCTCATGAGCTTTTTAGCACAATTGTGATTCAGTTGGCATTTGTTCCGGACTGATGCCTATAGATAAACTTGATGTTGTTGCTTTATCTGCTGCTCCAGTAACTGCTGGAAATTTGGCTGTTTCTGACCAAGTGCAAGACTGATCTGTCCGTTTTTAAAGCTTTCTTGAAAATAAGTAGAGATCAAAGACTGAAACTAGCACCCCTAACAAGAGAAGGGGCAACATCCACTCCAGTGGTATTTGGCTAATAAATAACACACATATCCTGGTGCATTGGCCTTATGTGTCAAGGTTTGAGTAGCAGTGGGCCTTCAGAGGAGGTTTCTGAGTGGGAAGATGCCAGAAGCCTGGTGAGCAGGGCAGTGTACAAATGGCCTCCAGACTACCTACCATACTTCCTTGCCTACTGTGAATACAAGAGAGTAGGAGCACACAGAGGACAAAGACTTGGGACTTTTAGTTACAGGGAGAGCCATAAGCAGTGCTGCATCAATAGAGAAGGCTGCAAGGTTTTCCCAAGCACAGGGAGTGTCCTCTCCAGCCAGCATGCAGTTTGGACATGGCAGGCAAAGCAGAGTGCTGGCAGCGGTCCCAGATGTGGTGAGGGGATGCTTTGGGCCCCATGCAGAAACAGCAAGGAGCAGGCAGAGAAAGGACTACAGTGCAGGTCTGAAAGTGCCACCCACGAGGACATGTCAAAGACAGGAGATAAGATACAGTGTGGGCAAGGACTGTATGTCTGAGAAGGTCTTTGTATTCTGTTAGCTTTCACAGTGTGAGGCAATTTATCTTCTTGTTAGTATGCAGCAACGAGAGATGGTGTAGGTATATCAAATGTACCAGAAAGCACCTTATTACCTTTTATAAAAGTTGTCTTCCACCAGTTCCTTCATATTTCTGATTTACTTTGCTTTGCAATTGATCATTCCCTCAGTTCTATAGCTACAACTAAGAACTGTGTACTGTAATTTACCATTCAGGTTGTGGGGAGCTTTTTGGGTTTCTCTAAGATTGTTTTAAATACTTCTTTTATATTGCTAAATCAAATGTGTTTTAGGTGCAAGTTCTGTCAATTCTGTCTTTTTAGTGCTTTAAAAAATATTGATGCTATTGCATCCATTGGCACGTCAGGCTTAACCGATATGAAGAAACTAGCTAAGTGGGCAGCTGAAGCAAAACTTGATCCAAATGACCCAAACAATGCAGCCCTGATGCAGCTGATCATGGTAAGTGGTGATTTCAGAGCTGAAGGGCTAAAGGAGCTGTGGAACTCCTTGTCACCAGGACCTCCCAATCTGCATGCATGCACACATACTTGTGTGAATGTTGACGCAAAATATCTGCTAAAAATATAGTTAATGCATTTAGTAGTGGGTTGTTTAATGAATATGATTTTATGTTTTTATTAATGAATATGATTTATTAATCCATTCAGTAGTGGCAAAAAATAGGTATAAGAGAATGTACATACAGATTAGTTAATAAATTAAAAACAAAATAAGGATTTTGAGTTTGTTGTTTCCCCAAAGTGCAAGGGAATTTCCAGTGTACTTGTGTGGTACTAAATAAGAAGCTGCTCACTAGTGAGGATTGCACAAAGAGAAGCTTCAGCTTTTCTAAACAACAAATTGAGGAGCTATTTACATAGCTGTTTAATTTACATAGCTATTTACAAAGCCAAAGTTCTGTAAATGGACCTCCTTTACAGTACAGCTTCCTAGGTTACTCTGATGTGTTACAGTTTTCATACTCTCTAATCTTTTCTTTATGATTCAAGGAAATACAATTTTATTATATTCTGCAATGTATAATCTCATATGCTTTGCTCAGCAAAACACTACTATAAAATACTTGGTGTTTCAGTCTGCGTGATCCATCTTTATTGCTTTTGCTTAAAATTAACATCCTTTCAATATGCATGTAAAACTTATAAAACCTATTTTATAGATTTTTGTCACTTTGTATGAAAAGGTTAATATTTTTGTTACTAATTTAGATTACGACAAGTGGAGAGGCACATGTTCCTGATTTCTTCAGATTGGAGCAGTTGCAGCAAGAATTTAATTTTGTTTCTGATGAGGAGTTTAATAAATCAAAGCGATTCCGACTCTTGAAGCTCAGAAATGAGGAGGTGGCAGAGTTCCGAAACTATAAGCAAGTCCCTTTACATGAACGGGAAATCAGTGAGAAAATCTTCCAGGTAGAATGTTATCTGAAATATTTCTTTTCTAGTTTAAATGCTTCTAATATTTGTCTTGCAATTAAGTCAAGTGGTTCTTTGAAGAATGTAAAGCTATGCTGAACTGAAAAAAATAAGAATTTTATTCCTTCAGTCTTTTCTAGTGTTATTTTCATCTAATTAAAAGGCAATATTTCCATAGCAATACTTTCTTAAGAATTAAATAAAACAGAAGAACTGCTGTAGACAAAAATACTATAAGATAGTTTTTGTTAAAGTTTAGATATCTTTTTTAAAGTGGTTTTAGATGTAAAAAGGTGATTCAGAGATAATTCATGCTTAGGCTTATTAGCTTTTGAGCCCTCTTTGGGGGGACTGTTAGAAGCAACTGCTCTAATAAGAATTAAAACTTTTGTTTTATTAAAGCCTGTGTTAACGATATTTCTGTTTTAGTACATAGCTCCAATTAGCTTACCTTGTCCTTGCCTGTCTCTAAATTACCTTATTAAAATGCAGTGTGTGCATTTTCTTTTATTTGAGTTATACTTCAATTATTTTTATCTCAACTCTGTTACTAATGCTAAGTCAGGGATTTTTTTTGTTCTTAGCAGTTCATGTAGCTAAGGAGCATTTTAGTGTGTTCATTGGCTTAGGAGGTTCAGAATCATCTCAGATTCTCGCAACTGCTGTTTCATCCCTACTTCTTCTGACATTGATTTATTTGAAAAATTGTTTTCTTCCTTTCTATTGGATGATGTATTTTTTAAAATATATTTATTAATTCAGTCATATTTGGCTCTTTGCAATTAATACTATTGTTTAAATTTTAGGTTAGTTTTGTATCTTTTATTTAAAGATGTACCACATGTTTGCTGTACCTTTCTGATCCAGTTCATTTTATGGACTATTTTCATTCATTTTATGTTATCATTCAAATTTTGAAAACCATAGTTTAAGAATTATTTTGATGGAGGGTTGTTGTTTTTTTTTTCCTTTAAGGATAAATTGGATAAACCCATGATTGCCCATTCCAAGTTTATTTTATATGCTGTGATCTTCAAAACTAAGTTTCAAGTGATACTGTTCCTAGTGGGTTTACTAGCTATTTGGCAAAAAGGTCTGAAAGTTCATAAAATAATGGAAATACTATTTGGAAAATATTCTCTGGAGATCATCTGCTCCTGCTTTCTACTGAAGTGTTGGTACTCTTGCCAGCACTAGATGAGGTCAGCTGTTTATTTGTCTAGCCAAGTCTTGAAAACCTCTAAATGGAAGATTCCACTGACTTTTTGGATAACCTGTTCCAGTGCTTTGCTATCCTTCCAGAGATTGTTCAAAAAAAAAAAAAAAAAAAAGAAAAAAAGAAATGTCTAACCTGAGCCTTCCAAGTTGTATTTAATGTCTGCTTTCCCTTGTTGTACTGTCTGGAACTAGAGAGATGGTTTTGACACCCTGTCCTTTGTAACTGCCCCTCAAAGAGTTGTGGGCAGATACTGCATTGCTCATTAATCTGTTCCTTACCAGACTGATGAATTTGAACACCTTGCCCAGTGCAAGACTCTGAAACACTGGAGTAAGTCCAGTAGAGAGCTACCAGCAGATGTGCAGTGCTGAAGCATGTGACCTACAGGGAGAGGCAGAAAGGACTAAGGTTGTCTTTGCCTAAGCAGGCAAGGCTTAAGGGGGTTTCTTACTGCATCCTGTGGGTACCCAGTGATGCAGAGAAAAGAGAGACTCATGTTAGAGGTGAGGTGATGATGATAGACACCAGTTACTCAAAGAGACATTCCAGTTAACTATAATGAAAACCTTTTTCACAAAGAACATATTCAAGTTCTTGAACACATTGTTCATCAAGTTGGTAAAATTGCCATCTCTAGAGATACTGAAAATTCGACTGTCCTGAGCATTCTGATTGGAGGTGTTCTGACTCTGAGAGTTTGGATCAGATGACCACCAATCTCTTCAAATCTACATTATTGTAAGATTCTGACCTCATCTTGTAGGTCATGTCCTTTAGGCCTCTGGCTGTCTTAGTAGCCCTTCAGTGGATCCCATGCAGTGTTTCCTCATGCCTCTTGAATTGGCAGCAGCAAACTGGCTGCAGTATTTCAGGTATGCCCCCTCAAGTGTCAGGCTGGAGAGGTTGGTAATTTCCCTTTGTCTTTAGGACAGGCTGATCCTTACATATCCTGTGGTTTGCCTTTTGCCAAAAGAACAAGTCATTGGTTGTCATTGAACCTGCACTTACTTCAATGTGGCTGTTATTCTTCTGGTTGCTTTCTAGTCTGTGCCAGTGCATGAAATTACTCCACCCTCAGTACAGAATTTTCCCATTTTTCAATTGAGGCTTCAGTTGTCATAGTTTTAAATCATAAAGACCCCTCTGAACTATAGTTTAGTCACTCATATTAACCACTCTTCCTAATCAAGCATCCTTGGCTAAACTGCTGTCAGTGCATCAAGTTTTCTTATCCAGGTCACTTGTGAAGAAACTGAATATAATTAATCCCAGGGACACTTTGCTATTTGGAGGACACTAACTAGGAATTGGCTGTTTGTTTTTATTATTAGAGCTGAGACCCAAAGATCAATTTTACTAAGTACTTTTACATATCTAGCTGTGATTCTAAAGCCAGTGTGACTTGCAGATCCTGGGAGATTCTCTTGACTTGGAAGCTCTGGTTTTTGCTTGAAAGCTGAGTGTTAGCTCTAGCCTTTTCTTAATTTATGAGACACTTTCCTAAACTTGTGAATAGAAGTTGGATCTGTAAGTAGAGCTTTCGCTGTAGTCCATCAGAATAGTAACCACAACCCTGAGAGATACCCCATCAAAATATTTCTCCCTAAGAACCAAGTGCAGTTCTACTCACCAAGTGAATTTTACACCTATGAAAAGTAATTAGTAATTACCTGGAAAAGTACTTACTAGTATTAAAACACAGTTCAGATTTCAGACCATCTTCCAAGAGTATTGCATCATTTCTGCTTGTAAAGGACACTTCCTGTTGAAGCTGCAGTAAATGAAGCCACTTCCAGTTAAAATGGAATTTCAGTTTATAGCAGCCGGTGAAATTTCAGCTTTAAGAGAGGGAAATGGTCAAGGTATTCATTGTAATTTAAACCACATGAATCTTGTAACTGAATGGTATTCTTGTCTCTATTCATGGAAGTTCAGCATATATTGTATACACTAGCATTAAAAATAGCTTTACAGACTTCTGACATCTGCTGTGGTTTACTGTGTTCCATACATTATTGTTAATGCAATACTTAGCATTTTTCTTGTATGTGATAAAGCACTGAATATATATTGAATCTCAAACTGTAATAAATATCTTTAGGACTATGAGAAGAGAGTGCAAGAGAGGGATGTGATTGACAGCAAAAATTACCTAGATGCACACAGAGCAGTTGTTGCCAACTATCTACAGAAGGTAAGATGCTAAATATATGTATCCACCATATTCCTGTAGGTCTTATGTTGCTTCTGTACATGGATACTTCATTTCCATGAATACTAAAACCTGATTTATCTGTAATTGTGACCTATGGACATCTTTAAAATTTCAAGTTAGGCCTGAAACTGGTGTAATTGAACAAATGGAGGTCTGTGTAATTTAATACTATTTAGAGTGATGAAATATACAAAATGGCCAGCCATTCTGGATATTTCTGTCAGTTCTTTAAATTCTTCTTTGCTCCGGTGCCCCAGAGATTTGTACTCTTGAGTCCCAGGAATTCAGTGATTTTCCTTCTCCCTGTTTTCCTTTTTGTAGGCTGTGAAGCTAATTATTTCCATGAAAGTGGCCCTAATCACTTCTAAAAATCATTTAATGGAATACACAGTGGCTTGTCCTGCAGCCTAAGGCAGAGGGCATATCTTCTGTCACATTTACCATCATTGTGGTATTAGAGTAACATCTTCCCCTTATATTGATTTAATGTATTTTTCTAGTTTTCATTATATTAAGATGACCTTCTCTTTAATCCTTAGGGGAAAAGAAAGTAAACATTCATCATATAACCAAGACAAATTTACAATTTCATACTGGCAGAAAAGGAAGTGCAAAACATGGCTACCAGTTTCTTACCAGTAGTGTAAAT
>WEIU01000721.1:553371-607895 GCA_013389925.1 Aegithalos caudatus | reverse complement strand
GGTGCCAGATGGAATATTTCCAATTTTCAGGCAAGTAACACTAATACTGACTGGTTCTGTAGGTGATGCTTACTTACAGTCAGTGTCTATGCCCTGCAAATAATGTGCAATAGATTTTTAATTATAATTTTCTTTGTTTTACTTCCCATATACTACTGATGCTGATGCTTAATGTTGTTATATGCTGTTTATGTTCAAAAAGATACTGAGTTTGGAAATTACTTCTTTTCTCTTAAGATTACTGGGTTTTATATTACTTCAGCACTTTCTTTGGATTTTTGTTTTATTTTGTTGATTTAAACACGTATCAATCATCAGAGCATAGTTGACTCTTAGTGTTACTCACTTAAAATCTGTGTAAGTAAACAAGTTGCAAAAGTTTTGGTTTTTTTTTCATGTAGAAGTTGCTTCTGTTCACTCTAAACACCCTTATAAAAAATCAGAGTGGTTTTCAACCAGCTGTATAAATCTAAACAGTCCCATCTGCTGGAGACACAGAGACTTGCTCTCTTCCAAAAGACTTCAGGCTTGGTTTTAGCTGATGTTTTCATATCACAGTAGAGAAAAACCTGAACAAGTCTACAGTTAGCTTTTTGTTTAAAATCAATTGCTTCATATATATTTTCTCATTAATTCTATTTCATATTGTATTCTATCTGCAAGGTTTCACGGTTACTCAATTTAAAATTCACCATAGCTTGTTTAAAATTCACTAGTTTAAAATTCACTTATGTTTCAGTAACTCATGATTTTGTGTTATTTTAACAGTGATTACTGTGGGGGTTTTATTACATATAAGGAAGAAATGCTGTTAGGTATCAGTTTTTTAATAGGGTTTTTGAATGTCTACAGTTGATATCAATGATGTAAACATTACATACATCTGCATAAATAAAACATACATCTTCACTTTATTGTTTTCCTATTTTTCTTTTTTCCTTTGGTTCTGCTTTGCCTTGGTTGTAAGTTCTGAGGGTCCAGGGTATGTTGTGGTATATTGATTCTGCTTCCTTTCCATAGCCTGCTGTTCAGTGTACCTAGCTGTGTAGTTAGATGCTTTGCCTCTTCCATATAGTGGTTAGCACCATCTGCTAGATCTTGTTTATAGTACTGTAGTTTAGATCTATCTTGAAGCTGTATAATTATCTTTTTTGCACCTCACGCAGTTTTGGGGGAAAAAAACCAAACCCAAACAACCAAATTCTTTTGCGCATTGAAGTTAAAATTCCTGAAATATAAGACAGAACTGGATTGTGCAGTACTAAACAATTGCACCATTTTGACGTTTCAGAGAGTCTTGTTTGGCACTAGCAGGAGTAAATATTTCCTTTTCCTGTTAGTGCATAATATTCATGTATGCCATGGTAACACTAGAATGCTGGATTCTATGCAAAACTGACTAAATACCTGGTTTATGATTATTAGCATTTTGGGACTCGGCCTCTTTAAACTGGCAGAGCCAAAACGNACCAGTGATGAGGTATGTTTAAAAGCTCTTTTCCAATGCAGATTCATTTTCTGGTTTCTACTGTTTTGAGGACAGATGTTACAATTCAGCCATGTGTGCTGTTTTGATTCTTATGATAAAAACATACATATATACATTTGTCTTTTTATTAATGATGATAAAGGACTGATATTTTGTAAGTTTGTAGATTAATATAATATTTTTTCAGTAGCTGGAAATTCAAGACATGTTGTACCAGAAACTGTCAGAAAGATAAGTTACAGCCTTGACAGCATTATAACTCTGGTAACAGCAGATGAATTATCCCTTAAGCAAGCCTCTTGATAATACTCAGGAAAATTTTAATTCATAGTATCTTAATTAAAGACCAAAAACAAATATTGAAAAAGTCCAGTTCTTCACTGTGGGATACTGTATTTGCCTCCTGAGTGCAGCATGTTGGTCTTCTCCTTGATGAACTATTTAAGTTAATGACTTAAAAGACTGAGCCTAATGTGGCTCTAATTTTAAAGGTGACCTCAACACTCAGGCACACTAAGACAATGCCTGCACTGCCTGATGGTGTGTCATGTAGAGACACTGAACAGTCTGGTTCAGCTCAGGAGCAATGTATTAATGCAGTGCTCTTTCTGTCTCCCCCAAAATGAATACACCTTGCATTTAACTCAGAGGTACTTCCAAGCTGGCCAGTTACAGAATTTAGCATCATCAGCTGTTCTTTCTCTTACTGTATTAGAGGTTCTGTTGCAATCTGTAAAATCAATTCAATTCATTGACAGGAAAAAGAAGATGAAAAATTCAATTCATTACCAGAATTACAAAAATAATTAAAACCCCATCCTATCTTTTTGCATTATATGATATTTTATATATAGCTGCTTTGTACATGAATAGTTACTCTTTTATGGTCTATAAAGTGGTCTTATCACAAAAAAAAAATTATGTGGAAGTACTGTAAAAATAAATGTTTTATCATATATTTTTCTTCACTCATGGATTGACAAATCTGTAATATTCATATTAATTATTTTTTGCCATAGAGGCCTTGCCTGAATACAATGAGATCTACGCTGTTCATGAATTCTGCAGGGATTCAACTACTTGAACTAAAAACTTGTAGCTCAAAGAGATTGTGTGTGCTAGGCAAAAAAAAAAGTCTGCAGTTGATAAACTCTTCAGAAGAGAGAGCCTCCAGGCACAAAGTACTCTTTTGCAATGAGGCTTGTAAGAAGTATACTCTCAATACTCCTTTCTGGCATTTTATTTGTGTTATTTGATCTAATAAATATCTTCCCAAGGTTAAAATTGTAACAAACAACATCAGGAGTATTTCCAGAATTCTGTATGGCTAATAGACAATGTGAAGGATTCATATTTTGTGATGAATTCTCTCTTCTCTGGTGGTCGTTTTCTGTTTCCTCTTGTAGCAAACTTCAACAGCCATCAAAATCTTCAAGGTCCTTTAACGAGATGTTTGCAGCCTCCCCATCAGCTCAGAGCCTGCCTAACAGCCCAGACTGGGCATTCAACCAGGTGTGTTACAGAACTGACATTTTCTTTGAAGCTGTGACATTCCTCTCTTCCACAGATACAGCATTCACCCTCAGAAAGATACCTTACTGGCAAGGTTGCCTTGCCCACTCCTTTGATCTCCAAAAAGAGAGTAAAGCTGCAAAAGGTTCAGAGAAGGGTGATAAGGATGTCAGATACACAGAATGGCTTTGAAAAATGGTGGGACTTTCAGCCAGAACACCCATAGCTGTGAGTAGAGGAGAAATAAGGTAGAAAGGCACAAAATCACCAGTCATAGACACTGGATAAGGATTGACTGTTTCCTGGCACTGTAAGTACAAATGTGAGTGATGGGCAAATGAAGCTGATAGGAGTTAGGTTCAAGACAGACCTTCAGAAGAAGGTTGTGATTCATCATTCAGCAGTTGGTCAGTGCCAAGAGAAGTTGCTTATGTGTATTGTGGATGAAAGGGGTTGGTTTGTGCTGAAGTGGGTGTTGGACAAGTATGTGCAAGAGTGATCCATTGGGAGTTACTTAATAGAAAAATCATTACAGACTTAGGAAAGTCTTTCATCTGAAAATGTTTGAAGTCTGGAAGAGTAATAGGAGAAAATACCATCTATGCCTGTTCAGTTCTTACTTTTCTGTGTGTGTTGGCTGCTGGCTGTTTTCACAGGCTTTGGGTCCAGTACACTCCTAGTCTAAACCAGCACAGCCATTCTTATGTCTGGCACTGAAATTACAATTGCTTGCTATCTAAAACTAAGTTCAGCATCCTTCTGAATGAAGATGAAAGGCCTTCAGGGTTTTTATTGGTTTTCTTACGATTTTCCTTCAAAAATACAGCTTTTTGAAATGTAGAAATAGTTCTGCCATGTGCATTTGAATGTTAAACAAGGCATTTTTAATCACATTAGGGGGGTTGTTTTGTCTAGATGAAATTGCTTATCTGTCATAGGAGCCAATTTCAGGGACAACTGGGATTGTAGCTGAAGGCTTCTTGGATTACAGATAAGAGGATACAAGTGCACTTTTTTCCACTGGTGTCTGGATCACATGTTCTGTTTCAGTTACTTTCCTTGATTAGAAAGCCTGTAGCTTTTCCACTCTCAGGAGAAAATGTGGTTTTCCCAGTGTATATAAATACATCAACTGTTCAGAATACACATAAACTTTGGGAAATGCTATGAAGCTTTTAAAAGCTCCATGAATGCTTAGAAACCCAAGAAGTGCAATATTTAAGGTGTATTAAAGTTACGTCTGGGCTGAACCTGCCTGATCACCACAACATATGTTTTTTCTAAATGCATGAAATATGTAATTTATTGTGCTCTGATGAATTTCCACAGAAGTCTGTTTCCTTTGTTTTGATGTCTGTTTACAGGTTTTGGTCCGTCCTTTTGTAGAAGTCTCTTTTCAGCGAACAGTCTGCCGGACAACAACAGCAGAAGGTCCAAGCCCCTGCTGGAATGAGGAACTTGAGCTTCCATTTAGGTATGGCAAATTGAACCCAAATTAGTTCTGTATATTAATAGTTTAATTTGAGCATGCAGAGTTATCCTAATTTTCCTGTACTATTCAAATCACTTTTTTGATTTATTTAACCTCTTCAGAGCTCCTAATGGTGACTACAGCACCCACAGTTTGCAGTCAGTAAAAGATGAAGTTTTCATTAATGTTTTTGATGAAGTACTTCATGATGCTGTAGAGGTGAGTTGAAGGACAGTGTACATTAGAGAACATTGTGAGCTTTTTGAAATTACTAGAAAAGGACTTTTCTATGTAATAACTTCCCCTCCTGCTGTGCCTCTCTTTTCTCTATTTTGTCATTCCTTATGATTTTATATCTAGTCAATACTGCAAGGTTGTCAGGAGGAGCAGTCTTTACAGTGTTAACCTTTGGACAAATTCAGCTTGTACTACATAAAGTGTTGCCACAGTTCAACACATGTATGTAATCTGTTTTACTGATATTTAATGAAATTGGAGATCCTGAAATTGAGAGGCATCATGAATTGTAATCTGATTTCTGGTCTTATCCTTAATCAGAGTTTTTTACTTGATTCCAGATGAGTGATCCCAGTTCTTGTACTTTTTACTAACTATCTTGCTATGCTTTGTCTCATCTTGTTTTACAAGCTCTTTGGTGAAATAAGAAAAAAAAGCCCAAACCATCTATTGGTTGTTTGTATTTTTTTGAATGAGACAAAAATTGAAAGTACTAGTAACAAGAAATTTTTGTAAGCTCTCAATGTTGGCATAACTCCTTCCCCTGTTGAATCCAGTGAAACATTTCCTAGTCAATTCAGCAGACACAAGAATAGCAGCACTCAACATTCTTGAAAACATAACCCAGAAATAAATAATGCACACACTTCACTGAGAACAGAATTCTGTCCTCAAAACTGCAGTGATACTTGATGAAGCAGAAGGAAGAAAGCTACACTCTTGAAACTTTGATGTCATGCCAGAGGTTTTTTTTTTTAAATAATTCCAGGCTGATCATAAAAGATTTGGAAATCTGATAGACGGTACACATGAAAACAGGTTTTCTGTTTCACAGGGTTTACTTAGGTTTTCATACAATTTTAACTTCAAAAAGCTTTTCTAAATACTAATAAAATACTTCATTAGAAGACCAGAGCTTCATTTACTGTGTCTGAGAAGAGTCTTGTGGACTTCTTGTCAGAGTTTTAAGTTCTCCATCACAGGTTATACAGGACCTAAACCCTAGAGTGCAAGCACATTGTATCATGAACTGTGATGTTCTGACATTGTCAGCATCTGGTGTGCTTGAAAGAGGTGCAGAATGATTACTGCTGCACTAGTAATGGAACTGATACAGAAAATTAATACCGAATTTTTATTAATGCTTTGATTTGGTTGTTAATTGAATTAAGGGAAATTAAACTGTCTTACAAAGTATTATATTGGGTAACTTTACTAGGATGATCGTGAAAGAGGAAGTGGAATCCACACTCGTATTGAGAGACACTGGCTGGGATGTGTTAAGATTCCATTTACTACCATATATTTTCAAGGAAGGGTAAGTGATTTTATTTGAAGTAAAATACAAAACTGAGAATGGAAGAGGGCTGGAAATGGAATATCATATTTAATTATGTTCTTTTTAATAGTTAGTTTATTTGTACGGAATTGTTTGAAGATGTCTTTGAAACCACTGGGATTTTTTTTGACAGATTTGGTATTTCCCACTCAGTTCCAGGTTTTGAAGGGAGAAAAAATAAAACATACTCAACAGTGACTATGCAGCCTGGCTTCCTTCAGTAACAAAGTTAAAAGTACAGATTTTTTAGGTGGTTTTCTCAGTGGCTTTTGAGGGCTCTGGTATTGCACAGCCTAGATAGGTGGACTAGGAATAGAATCCCCTAGATAGGTGAGGAAATTTGACTGAACTTTTTTTTCACTTTCCATGAATCATAAGATTTTGATCTTGGCTTCTCCCAGTCCTTTCTTTCTTCCATTTTTAGAACTTTTCAAGAGAAGCTCTCTTCAAGAAATAGCAACAGTTAGTCATGGGACTAGGAGTAAAACATGCATTTCTGCACAGGGGAATTCCCTTTTTTGTCCAGTCATTCATCCTGGACTTAGTTTAAGGAAGCTACTTCTTTCCATTGTTAGTCCTATCATATTGTAATACAGCTGTAGGTCTTCTTCTGCATGGCAGTTGCTTTTATGTGTAGATCAAATCATTTGATCACAAAAGTCAGAATCTTCATGAAGTAAGAAACTGAGACATCAGCTGCATTCCTAATGACATGTTCATTTGCTGTTCTCTGGCCTTGTGGGGCACTTTTCAGAACCTTAAGGACTTCAAGGCATCCTCTGAGCCTCCCAAATTCTTTGGGTGGAGGAAAAGCTATAGGAATCTAATTTCTTTTGAGTGGAGTGCTTGGTGATCAAAGTGGTTTTCTTGGGCTGTCTGCAAAGCATAACAGAATGCAATTGTGGGATTCAGGAAAGCATGGGATACTTTTAATTGCTGAGAAATTTTGGACAGTGCTTAACCAGGCTTAGTCCATTTGTTTCTGCTAGATCATTAATAATATGCTCTCTTCAACTTGGGAGGTTAATCATTTAATTTATCTGTTTGAGGGCTGTGGTCCCCTGTAGCATGAAGCTTTCACTGATTGTAAAGGAGGTGTAAGTAGCAAGATGTGACTTTCTTTTTTGAGTCTTTGGCCATCCTGTGCAGGCAATGTTACATAATGTGACCACCATTGCCATAGGTCAACAAACAAGAAACAACTTGATCCAGTGCTCATTTTTAGGGAGTTGTTCCATGTTGAATGAATGAAATCCACCTGAGAAGTGTGTCTGCTCACAGTCCTGAGAGACATAATGGGCAGACTTGATGTTTTAACAGACTGCTTACCAATACATACTGAAGGACACAGCCACAATCCATCTTTAAGGATTTCCCATACTGATGTCAACCTCTGTTCTTCAATTCTTGGTCTTTCTGTTGTTGAACCAGAGTAGCTCCAGAATTCCTGTCAGATACACTCCTGACTCTCTTTGAGGAGGTGTTGGAGTTTGTGATTGCCTAAGAAAAGTGTGAGTGCTTGTATAGATGTTCCCAGCAGTAGAAATACTTTGCATTTGAACAGAATTTCATATGGAATTTGAAAAAGCCTGATCAGCACAGTGGTTATATCAAGGTGCATCTAGTAAATAAATTTCAGTAGCAAATTAAGCATTTCATCATCCTGTTCTAATATATTGGAGCAGAAATTTTGAGTGATATATTTCATTTTCTCCTCATCAAAACTCAATTTTGTTCTTAAATGTTTGATGAGCCATGCCAGTGTGTCATCTGTTCATTTTCCACATCCACTGAAGATACCTTTCTGGTGGCAGTTTCTTTAATTGTGTCCAAATCAGGACCTTAATTTTTTTGCTTTTCTTCTAAAGCTGGGTATTTCCACTACTGCCCAAGCAAGTGTGGGGCCTGCCATCTCTTGTCTCACCCAGCCCTTCAGAGAGACCTTAATCTCTGTGGTGGCAGGGGGAGCTGCAAAGGGTGGGTGAGTCTGTCAGAGCACTTCCATGCAGAAGCTGGATAAAGTTCCAGTTCCACCCAAGAAGCATCAGTAGGTTGTGCATGAAGAGGATCCATCTCTGAGTTGCCAGAGCATCATTCCCACATCACTCATAGGCAAAGGCCTGTTGGTCTGCTGCTTCCTTGAGAAGAATAGTTGTGCAACCTGTATTTTGCCATTTTTTCATTTTTCCAGGTAAACAGAGCCATGTAGAGTTCGCTGTTTGAAAGAAAGGTAGTGAAAGGCTGGCACTCTTTCTTTCTCTGTGAACTAGTATGGATGATTTCCATTTCATTAAATATTAGTGTTCATAATATGCAAGAGAGGCTGAAATCTAGTTGTGATTAATACATTTAACAACAAGGTATCTTGTGTTTTCCCCACAGCTAAACAACATAAGTGTCATATTCTCTGATTTTAATATTTTGTAACTTAAAATTACAATCAAAAGAAGAAAAAATGCAGACACAAGTAGGAAATTTGTGTGAGGGAATTTTTGCTTTTTTGCCTTTAATGAGAAGTATTTCTCTATATCTGTTGTAGATTGATGGTACATTTAAGGTCAATATTCCTCCAGTCCTCCTTGGCTACAGCAAAGAAAAGAACGTGGGCATGGAGAGAGGTTATGATTCTGTGCGAAATCTGAGTGAGGGCTCATATATAACACTGTTTATTACCATTGAACCACAGCTCATCCCCGGGGAGTCTGTCAGAGAGAAGGTAACTAATCACTAATTCATCATCCTCTTGCTCTTTGTTTCCAGTGGTGCAGTTGTTGAGATGCATAATAATAGGTCTCCATAGTGTACCAAAGGACATGAATGCAAGTACAGAAGGGCATTCTTACAAATTTAGAGTGCTTTATTTCAAAATTTTTATCTCTGTTCAGTTTAATTAGATGCACCATTAAGTGAGTTGTGCACTTAATGCATGAGAAATAACTTTTCCCAGGTATCTAATTTTAATCTTAAGAGAAAGCAAATTGGCATTCCTGTCTGTGAGCATGTAGTTTTTCCATGTACTTGTGTAAACAGTAAAGCATTCCTCTGAGTATTTGTGAACAGTGGACGAAAAGGAGGTGGCAGGTGCAAGGAGTATTTTCTTGCTTCTGTGTTTATGCTGTTCAAATGAGCATTTATTATTTATGGCTTCATGCCTGCCTCGAGATCTTGAAGATAATAATTCCTAAAGAGCAGCTGCTACTTTTTTTCAGTTTCATTAGTAAACCAGAACTGCCTTAGACTAAAAACTATGGTGGTTACAATTTTTTGCTGCAACTCTCCAGATGCAACACATACACTTAAAAGAGCTTGGCATATTTTGGAAAAAAAAAAAAAAACTAAGTAATTTTCCATACTTTCTTCCTATCCCTGACCCACAGTTAATTTGAAATGCTTGTATAGTGTTTTAGGATGGTAAGCATAATTTTAGTTTATGATACAATTTTTCTTTCTTTACTTATTTTCCTCTCTTTCCTGCTGTCCTTCCTGAACCTCTATTAGATGAATGAAATGCTTAAGAAGGTACAATATTAATAAATCAGCTGAGAAAATCTTGTTGTTCCCAGTTCAAGATTTAGCTTGGGTTTGTGCCATTCAGCAACGTTTTTGCAGTTTGTGTTATGTGACTGTGACATAGTAATTTGCCAGTAATATTTGCAGTAAATTGCTACATTTAAATTTACAGTCTGCCAGAGGCTCTACTTTTCTGCTGTTAATTATGGTTGGAAGAATCACCACTGTGTGCCTTCTCTTCTAACCTGGAGGTCTAGCTGCAGGGCAGTGCCCAGCTGTTCCACCTCAGGTTAGTTTGAGAAGAAGAATAACATGACAAAAGTGGCTTATTTTAAACAAAAATATTACAAAGGATGAACTTTAATTCTCAGCACCACTAGAAGTATACAAGGAATTCTAAACTGATAATTTTGACCAATCTTAATACCTTTAAAAGATGACATCTTAGGTAACACCATGAAATAATTATCATCGTTATATAATTGGTGTGTGCTTTTGAGTCCTACATTTGCTTCTGAAAAATCTCATTTTAAAATGTGGAAATTTTAAAGACCTCTGAATTATAAGGATTCATCTAAAAATCACTTGAACTTTCTCTGCAAATATTTTGGCATTGAGCTGCATTGTTGCAGTGTTATTTATATAAAAATCACTGGGATTTTATGCATAATATCAATTGTGGTTTCAATGGAGTGCTGTGGGAATAGCACCTAGGATTAGTACCTAACCATAATTGTTTACTTTTGGCTTAATATGTGGTGTTACATCCTCATGCCCCCAGTGTTATTTGGCTGTAACTTTCACTACATTTTTCAGTGCTTTAATAAAGCCAGCTTGTATGTATACATCATTATGGGCATTCATAAGTAAATGCAAATTACCTGATTTTCCATTGCCTTGACCTTCCTTTTATGTCTGTAAGCAAAACTTTATACTACAAGGCAAGTTCAAAGTGCTATTAGAAAAGAATTTAACACTCCTTTTATTGTCCTCTAAATGGTGAAATATGGCCAAATATACTAAAGACTTAAGTCCAAACTATAAATAAAACAGTTTTTGTATAAATTCTACTGTCTTTTGAAGTTTGATACCCAGGAAGATGAGAAACTGCTCCAGGCAGCAGAAAAATATGAAGCTGAATGTACATCAAAGTTTCCAAGCCGCCAGTGCCTAACAACTGTAATTGACCTTGATGGAAAAACAGTTTTTATTACCAGATACATCAAACCTCTGAATCCACCACAGGAGCTTCTTGATGCTGTCCCAAATAGATCTCAAGCAGCAGCAGTAAGTACTTAGAAAAGATAGTGAAGTCTCTGGGATACAGATTTCAAGATGTTTGTTTGTCTGTGCACATGCACATAAGCAAATCCCAGCTTTTTGTCTCTGTTGTACAGCTACACCTTTTGCAAAGGAAAAACTAGAGATTCAAAATAAAAGTAGTGACTATGAATGACTATGTGTAATACACAGTAAATCCAACTACCATGATACTGTAAAATAATACTTGTCTTCTCAGGGGAAAAATAAGTGTACTAATGACTATTGTCCTTTAAGAATAAGAATTATGCCAAACCTCAATGGCAGGAAATCATATCAGTCTTTGACACAAGTTCTAAAATGAGCTAGCTGCTACTGTACTGAGGTTACTCAGTGTTTTGCCATTGAGTAGAAACAGCAATATTCTTCACATCTGGTATAATAACACCAGAGCATTTTGAATAAACGGGTGAATTGCTCTGTTTTGTTTTCTTGCAGGAACTGGTGGCTCGATATGTTGCTTTGATTCCTTTTTTGCCAGATAGTGTGTCATTTGCTGGAATTTGTGATTTATGGAGTACATCAGATGTAAGCAATGCATTAAAAATAAGTTCTTTATCCTCTTGAATGTGATGAAACATCCTAATGGCCACTGTTTTTGGAGGGAGGTTGTACTAGATTAGCTCTTGAAGTCCCTTCAGACCTAAATTATTCTGTGATTCTGTTATTAAGGACCAAAGCTTGAAAGAAGTTGCTTATTCTGATCTGAGCCAAAAATTTTTTCTTTGATAGGTTGCAATAAGCTAAGAATACATTAGGGCTTCAAAGCGTCTCCCATTTTTGCTCAGTTAAAAACCAGTCCATAATGTCAGTCATGCACAAGTGAAGGGATGCTGACTGATGGAGACTTTACAACTAGACTTAAAATGGATCATTGTCATTCCAAGGAACTACAGAAAAGACATTGCGTGTAGTGTAAGCAATAATGGGATATTTAGCCTTCCCTGTCACACAAATCCTGTCATTTGAGAATAACAGCAGACATTGTTTACCATAGATGAACTTTTCTGAAAAATGGTCTTTCTAAAAATGCCAAAGACCCTGGTTCTTGTGATAATATCTCAGATCTCATGGATTCTCACACCATTCACTCTTCATCTTGCCTGTTGAAGCAGTGACTCATAAACAGTAAAGATCAGTTGTAAAGGTCTGAGAGGATTCCTTGCTTCAGGTGTCGCTTTGGACACAAAATGAAGAGGTTGACTCCAGGGTAGAAGAAAGATCAGAAGGCTTTATTTACAATTCATCCAGCCTTTTTATAGCATGCTGCACTAAAAAGGCACATTATTGGTCTGTAAAATTGACACCCCTCTCCATTGGTTAACTAACAGAAACAACACCTGGGAGAGAGGTTGTTATGAGAACTTAGAAATGTTATGGTTAATTTACAGGAACTGTCCTTGAAAGAAAATTCTCCCAAGAATTTTTTCCCTAGGGAAAGAGAATCAGCCACTGACAGGCTGAAAACCTTACAGACTCAGAAAATATTAGGCTCACACTTCAGATGTGTTAAGAAACATTATGAAATACTCTAAGTTGATAACTGCCTAGAAAAAACTTTTTTTTTTTTTTTTTTTTTTAATACCTCAATTAGCAATTTCTTTATCTTCTGGCGGGAGATGAGGAAGAACACGCTGTGCTCTTGTGTAATTATTTTCTTAGTATGGGGAAAAAAGCCTGGCTTATCATTGGAAATGCCATTCCTGAGGTAAGAGGGTTCTTTCATTTGGCCTAAGTATTAACTTTTATTTTGTGAAGTCTTTGGCCCCCAGCAATGGATAGTTATTTGTTGCTGGGTTGTTTTTCCAGGATATTATCTAAACATTGGTGCTGGGAACTGATTCTCTTCAGAGAAGCAAATAAAAAATTGAAAGTATATCTTAGGGTATATCTGGGTTTTTTTCCTGGACCTCTGTTTCCATGCTTAAACTGGTAGTAGTTGTCATAAGCAAGCATCTGTAACCCTTGATTTGACTTCACCTTGTATAAATGGCATATCCAGGACAAACTGATGGAGACAGTCCCTTCACAGGATCTCAGTCCTAGATACACAGATACTGACAGGGTTTGTGTGGGATTTGGTACCGGTTCAGGGGGGATAGGAGAGAGCTAGGGGCATGTCAGGGATTCTTAGTGATCACACACATCTGCTGCTTGTCTCTCTGGCTGATGGCAGAGGTGCACAGTAGTAAAGGCAGATGGGTTCAGGCTGGACACATCCCTCTCCCTGTGCCCAGTTAATGCAGGCAGGTGAGTCTGCTCTGCCTCGGGCTGCTGGGAGCCAGCACCTGGGCCCAGACTGGCCCAGAACTGAAACACAGAGGTGGTTGTGCTGCTTGGGAGATGTCCTGCTTCTCAGGGAAGCACTCAGATTTCCAACTAACCAATACTACTCTTTTCAAAAAGGTGGTAGGTTCATAATGCAAATTTCTACATACATGTGAAAGGGGTTTTTGGTAAAAATTTCTGTCTAAGCTAGTTTCTTAAGCACATTCTGAGATACTGCAGTGAGAGGAACAGGTACTCAGATACATTCCTTCCCCTCAATCTGATGGAGATGCTAGTCATTAATAAAACATTTTGTAAGGACGGGATTTCTTCCACGTATTTCAAGATACCTGGAAAATGTAAGTGATGACAAGAACATAGAAGAACAGTTTAGAGATTCCTGATAGAGAGTGTAGAGAGCTGGGAAATTCCTTTGTGCCTGAGAGGGAGGCTGATGGCTGAGACACAGTGTGCTGCCTAGATGGAAGTCCTTCAGCTCAGAGATTGCACAAGGACGAGAGCTGTGGCAGTAGCCAAGCAGGATGTGTTGATACTGAAGCAGCATCTGGTAACCATTCCTGTATGTGGAATTTCACATCTGTTTGTAGCTGACACTAGACAGCTTTCAGAATCTGTATGTTAAGAATGGCTCAGAGCTCTGCATGTCTGACATTTCTCTGACACATTATTATGTAAATTCTTCCAAGCAGAAGCACTAAAAAGCACTATCAACCTCAATAGTAAAAATTTAGTACTACAAAGAATACAAAGCATACTGTCCTTTTAGCCAGTTTTCAAACATCTTTCTCATACTTTTTTTTTCCTTCCTAGGGACCAACTGCATATGTATTAACTTTGGAACAAAGTCAGTATGTAATTTGGAATCCCAGTACTGGATGTTTTTATGGGCAGTATGATACTTTCTGCCCTTTACAAAATGTGTACTGTCTTATCAGCTGTGATAATGTAAGTGTGCCCAGTCTTGTCACGTTTCTATACATGTAAGGGTTAATAACTTGATTTTTTTTAACCTTTGGCATAATTTGTTCATGATTGTAAACATATTTAGGCTATCATTTATTAGAAATACTATTAAATTTTAAATAGGTTTTTCAGTTACTTTAAATATTTTAAATAAGAAAGATTTTTTAATTAGCATTTGGGTAGATTAAGAGATCTGTTAATGTAATTTTTGTAACTGAGTTTTGCTTACATGTTTCCCAGAGTGGATGGCCTAAGATTACAGCTGCTTAGGTAAGGAGTAGTCATGCCTCAGATATAATAGTTTGTGGGTGAAATGTGACTGAAAAATGAGAAAAGAAGTATAAAGAAGTCACTTGAGTTGCCCATGTGACACCAGGCACAGCCTGAATGGTTCAATGTGCGCAACACAGAGCTGGCACCTCAGGGCACAAAACCAATACTGATTTTCTGCCTGGAATCAAGTCCTCCCATTTATTGGGAAATACACAAGTAATACTTGTGCATGTTCATAGTGTATTACTCATTGTGTGGCTGTAAACACTCCGAGACAGGGGTGAGAGAGGAGAGGTGGTAAGAGCTGTGCAGTTCTGGGCAGGAGGAGGAGCAGCCACAAACAGGAGCTGAGCCTGTGCTGGGAGGCTCAGAAACCCTGGGAACTGTCCTGCCAGCAGCATTCCCTGCCTTGGTTATGAGCCAGACCTCCCAGGTTCTGGGGAAACAAACAGGGGCATGATAACAAGGTGGAAAGATGTGTGAAAGTCTGAAAATGAGAAAATAGAAAGCAAAGTTAAAAAAAAAGAACCTAGGGTTTATTTGAATCGAAACTGGAAGATGAGTTTAGAAGTGTGCTCCTCAGTTTTTTTGGAATGCCATGCATTCTGAGTTTTGTTATTTAATCTTCTGTATTCTATTCTAAACACAGATCCTGACTTTAGATGAGAATTTAATATTCTAAAGTACATTTATTTTAAAAGTGTCACTTCTTTCACTGAGCATTTTGGGGAGTGGTAGACTTGTTCGCCTTGGTGTTTTTTTAAGCAGTACTAAACCTACAGTTAAGAAAAATGTAACTCAATTTCTGGAAGAAGCAACTAAGTACTTGAGCACTGACTTGAACTGCAGAACACAACATCATTTTTCAAGGCACCTAATTCCAGTCTCAGACTGAGCAGGTGTGCTGCCAGGAGAGCCACACCACCTCACATCCAAGTGGGGCAGAACCAGCTGACCTAAAAGGCTCTACACAGAACCTCAGTTACAAAGGGTTGCACACATTTACATAGGAAGTGCTGGTACATTTTGCAGCCTTAGAAGTAGTTATTTAAAGGTTGTTTGAACAAGAATCTTGCAGTGCCTGCATGCTCCAGACTAGGCACAGAGGCCAAAATGAATGTCTGTAAAGAAGGGCAGTGCAGGACATAGGTTCCACTTGCTGACAAAATGTGCACAGAAGCTGTGTCTTGTGAGCCTGCAGCTTCTGCCTGTGTTCTGTAAGATACATTTAAAAGAGCAGTGGTGCTGGGGTACAGTAGCTACCAGCTACCCAGCACAGCAGCACTGGGCTGGGCTCTTAGAGGAATTTAATCATAATTCAGAATTGTGCAGCAGTCCAGAGGGGTGGAAATGCACCTCATAACAGCAGAAAAAAAAAATCCTTCAGGAGGTTAACATTATATAGTATTTTATTTTATTTAAGTGGAATGTGTTCCATAGGTGTGATTATTTGCTGAAAGCTAAACCAAATTTGCTTTCCTGTAGATTTGGTTTAATATGCAAGAATATGATTCCCCAGGAAGGATAAATTTTGATACCAGCAAACCAAAGCATTGGAAACCTTTCTTTTCAAGGAGTCTGCCATTCCCTGGTCTCCGCAGCATTCAGGTATTGATGGATCTATTGCCAGCTCAAAAAGAGGGGTTGAGACCACACACTTGGTAAAAAGTAGCACATACTAAGTTCTTTGGACTTCTTCACTTAAGTGTATTTATGTAATAGCATTGGTTTTTAAAAAGATTTCCTGGTTACTCCTTTAAAAAAATGAAAGCAGGAATACTGCAAGAAGTTGATTTTATACAGAATTCATGCTTTTGCCCTCTATGTAAGGTCTCAGGGCAACAGTGAAGTAAATGAGATAAATCTTAAACATATCTAAAGTAGTAGCTCAGTATTATAAAGAAAAAGTCAACTTTTGTCTCATGGCTAAGAAGGCATTTTTTCAAGCTCCTTAGTAAAAAGGGAATTTTTGTACAGTTATCAAAGGTGCAGTTGAAATTTACTGCGGGGGGAAAGAACCCCAGAATTACACACAAACATCTAGTTAAATTTTTATCATATCTCTGTTAAAGAATAGTAGCACAATTGTAAACTCCTGTGAGCATCATCAAGGCAGAAACTCCTGAAGTTACCTTGTTATATGTTTGGAAGGTATTGCACCTTTTAATATTTATTTTATTTATTGCTAGCCTGAAGAACTAACTTATGAGCATTCAGATAAGGCTGCTGCACTGGAACTACAGAGCAGGTAATGCTACCTCCAAAACAAGTGCCATCAGTGCTGATACCAGAGCTTTCTTAGGTATTCATGACTAGAGCCTAAAAATCTGCTTTCAATGCCAGGAGAATAGCCTAAAAAATCAGAAGCTACTGTTTCAGGGCTTTTAAAAATTTTCTTTCTTCAATAGAGATTGCCAGGTAGCAAAAACTGATCAATCATTGCTCTAGCATTTCACTAAGAACAAAATGCTGTGCGGGGATGAGGAGAGGGTGTAAATTAAAAAGGGGTTGTAAGCCTATGGCCTTCCATGCAGACACTGACAATGGAGACATTACTACACAGCTGTGTTGCCTTTTCTGCACTTTCAGTGAGCAGTAAGTTTAACTGAGGTCATGTGTGATTCTCAGAATCTGTACCATCTGCCAGGGGAGATCAGTTCAGATGTCCAGTACTAGAATTGTAATAATCAGTCTGTCTTATTGCAGGATTGAAAAGATACTGAAAGATAAGATTATGGAATGGAGACCAACACGCCCAACACGTTGGAACAGACACTGCACCTCCACCCTCCGGAACTTTTTGCCACTGCTGGAACAAAATCAAGGCAAAGATGTAGAAGATGACCATCAGGCAGAGCTGCAAAAACAGCTGGGATATTACAGGGTACACTTGTGAACATAAATGGCTTGTGCATAGAAGCAAGAAGTTAAATCTCTAGGTTTTACTATTGCCACTTTATGGTATTGGAACAGTGTCCTAGGCTAGTTATTCTACTACCAAAATTCACAAGAGATTTTATACCAGAGATAAACCATTGTATTTACAGAGTGAATGAATGGTGATCTGGTTTATTTCATTTGTAATGTTGAAGATAAAAACTTTCTGCTGAAAGTAAGAATATACAGTTAAACACAAGTTCAGTCTCCCAGCTGTCAGGGTCAGGAGGAACCTACTGCTGCTGCTGAGCAGTGCTACACAGTCAACTTACAGGTGCAGGAGCCTAGACAACATGCTTTTCTTCAGTTTTCTAGTCTTTGCTTCACTCTCTAAAGACAGAAGAAAATTGACTGATGTGTTCACTGCAGCCACTTGTGTGCCTGTGCATTCTTGCTCCAGGCTGTTGGAAGGGCCTTCTGCTTTCCACATGGAACATCTGTGACAGTACTGGCAGCTCTGGCCAGCCCCAAAATGAGCTGAGGTTTCAGTTCTTGTTGCGCAGGAGACATTTGCTCAAATCCTAACCCAGGAGAACAGAGTGATTTAAAACCAGCCACAAGGCAAAAAAGCAATGAAGCCTCTGCTAAATGTGTTCATTAATATAACTTTATTCTAGTGGATTCTAAAGAACCTCACTTTGAACTTAAACCAAATTAAAGAGGAAAAATGTCAGAAGCTTGCATGGAGTATGTGAAAAAGGCAGGTTGTTACTAAAATACAAATATAGGTTCTTCTATCGCATTCCCTCAGACTGGCAAGAGAAGATAATTTGTTTTATTCAGCATGTAAACTTCTTTAAATTATGTATTTATTCTGGTACTGTGATCTTTTCTTCTTACACGTTTTCTTCTTTCCTTCTTCCAGGTCTCTGGATTTCCTATTCATATGCCATATTCTGAAGTGAGACCTTTAATAGAAGCTGTACACAGCACAGGAGTTCACACCATTGATGTTTCCAATGTTGAATTTGCTCTGGCTGTGTATATTCATGCTTATCCCCAAAATGTTCTCTCTATATGGATTTATGTTGCTTCACTTGTGCGAAATAGGTAGTGTAGACCAGTCAGAACACTGCAAGAAATTTGTTTATATAGGTGTAAATATATGATTTCTCTCATTGCTGAACTATTCCAAGTATTTTAAAAGTCAGATGAGAACATGACTTTTAGTAGCTTTATTTGACCTAAAACCACTAATTACTGCTAAGGAAGAGACTGACAGCATAAATTTCCAGTACTAATAGGTGATCTTTATATAGTCTTTTATATCTCCCTGTGGGACCTCACACTCCTAAAGCATTACACATGCCCACATATAAGTGACAGTGCAGAGTAAAGTCTTTCCTTGGTATCCCTGTAGCTAGTCAGTTTATCTACAGAGGTTCTTCCTCTTCAAATAACTTGTAAATACAAAAATTTCCTGTACCTCAGTTCCTGAATTTTTAGCTATGAATAAATTTCATATACCTAAGAGTCATCAGTGAAGACCATACTTCAATTTTTAAGAGACTGCTTCATATTACAACATGCCTGTATAATGCCAACACCATTTAAAGGTGTAAGACATTTTCTTAAGAAGTTAAAGATTAAGGATTTAATAAATATTTGTATCAAACCTTAAGCAGAAGCTCATTCTTTTGTACAAGAATTTGATTAAATTACTTAGGGGTATGAAATCCTTGTGTGCAAGTAAAAGATTATCAAAATAATAGTTAACTAAAAACCAAATGTACTTACTAATATGTAAGTAGTTGTGCTATTAATACTGATATAAATACATATCCTGTTCCTGCTGTTACCTTGCTAATCAAACTCTTCAAGTAAAAACGTGGTTTGAGTTTAGGAACCACATTCATCAGGACCCTGAGCTTGACTGTTGAGTTTCAGATGGTTCCTTTCTGCCCATTTCCCCAACCTTCCCAGGTCCTTCTGAGGGGCTGCACAGCACTCAGGGGGTCAGCCCAAAGCTCCTCCAGCTTTGTGCTGTCAGTGAACTTGCTGAGGAGTATCTGGACATTTTTCCAAACCACTGATGAAGAGGTTAAACAACAGCCCAGTCCTGAACCCTGGGGGACACCCCTAATGACAGGCCTCCAACGAGACCCTGTGCCACTGATCACAAACCTCCGGGATCTGCTGTTCAGCCAGGTCCCAGATCACCTCCCTGTCCATTTATGCAATCCCCTCTTCCTTGAGTTTGCCTATGAGGATGTTGTGGGAGACAAGAAGACTTGCTGATGTCTGGGTTGACAGTCCACTGCTCTCCCCTCATCCAGCCAGGGAGTTGTTTAAACATAGAGGGAAACTGGGTTGATCCAACAGTGAATTGATACTGACTATTCCTGATCACCCTCCTGTCATCCATGTGAAGAGAGATAGCCTCCAGAGGGAGATACTCCATTACCTTTCCAGGGATAGAGGTGATGCTGACTGGCCAGTAGTTCTTGGGTCCTCCTTGGAAGATCAGGGTGACATTTGCTTTCTTGCAGTCCTCAGCCACCTCCCCTGATTCTCCATGACCTTTCAAAGATGATCATGAGTGTCTATATAGTGTCTATAGTGTCTGCCAGCTCTCAGCACTCATGGACTGGCTGAGAGTCAGGGGTTGCTGCCACAGCTTCCCTCCCTTCTACAGGCCCCACTACAAAGTACATTGTCATCACACAATGCTTTGATGAACTGACGTCTCCCAAGTTTATTCCACAGTCGATCTGCAGCTCATTCTGTCCTCAGCTGTGTCTACACTCACTGGTGATTTTCTTACCTTGCTTGACCAAGATAGTGGCAAAACTTTATAGTAACCTCCAGCTCTGCCTGCACACCAACTTGCCAGACACCAAGAATCTTGAAAGCTCATATGTCACCATGACTGCTGTTCTAAATAAATACTACTCAAAAGAATTTATCAAATCAGGAAAAAAGGTAAAAATTACTAGCTTGTATTGTCAGTCCTAAAAATTAGGCAGGATAGGAGAAAAAAAAACCAACCAGTCTGCCTTCTACAAAAGCAGACACCTGCCCTTTCTCTGCTGTAGAAAGAAAACATCTTGCAACTGTGCCAACCATGAGCAGGTGGCTATTGAAGTTTACAACTTGCCATGGGCTACACAGTGGGCTCTCCCCACTACCACCACACAAACACACTCATGCACTACTCATCTCTTCCTAGCACAGTTTTCACTCATCACAACAGATTGTCTGCTCCCTGCCAGTCTATACTGTACAGAGAAGAATCCTTATAACTATCAAAGCAAGGGGGAAAATGCTGTCTTTCAGAGAGTTCAGATTGATGAAAACTGACTTTGTTGGAAGGTGTTTCAAAATGCAACTCAGCACAGTCATGGGAACCATAAACCAAACCAAAACCCCCATACATACAGTTCCCAGTTCTGCAGCCATGACGACGCCCTCCCACCTGCCCAACCTCTGCAGCCTTCTGGCACGGCACTTCAAAGGCACAGATATTCAACCGCTACACACATTTTTTATTGGTGGGAATGTTTTATTTGAGTATGTCTTTCAAGCCCAAATACAAAACCAAATGCAAAAGGAAGGTGGCAATTTCCCTAATTTTGCAATATAAAGAACGACTTCAGGATAAGAGGAAAGGGGAAGAAACCAGGCTCCTAAAGATGCATAATTGTTACCCAAATGCAAACAATAAAATTCAAATTTTCTGCGGAGGTTTATATTGTACTTACGGTTCGAAATTATAAAAAGAAAGTCACCTAACACAAAATAATTCAGTAAAGTATACTTAAGTGCCAAAACTGGAATAAAGTGGCATGAAAAAACTGAAGATCTTCCCATCTTCCCCAAATTATGTAAAATAAAACCCAACACCCTTCAAGCCAAATGAGGTTGTGAGATTGTTACAACACTGTACAGTACACTCATAATTAAGATTCTGAAGTTGTGGGCAGGGTCAGGCTAGTATAACAAGTCTCACTCCAAGGATTGTTAACACAAGATGCGAACTGTAAGTAAAGTGCATGAGAGGAAGCCTGCTCAGCTAAATGAAGTAGACCGAAAGATCAGAAGTCAGCGGTCATTCGCCAGAGCGGCAGCAGGCCCGAAAACCACACTGCAAATTCTGGCATCCACTGGCGGTTTCAGCATGAGGACCTGCACAAAAACAACAGAAACGTGAAAAGAAGGAAAGGCCACTTATTTAGATTCATAATTCTCATAAACTGGTGATTCAGAAAATGTCTCATTTTTCACAACGCACTACATTCAGCACCGTGAAATCCGAAACACTGCCAATACCATTGCAGTGTAAAAACCTCACTTGGAACAGATATTTTTCAAGAGATTTTTGCTCCATAGCTTAGTCCCATGAAGATAACACATCCAGAATTACACATGTAATTTTGTACCATGTACAACACTAAATGAGCAGCTTTATGCAAGCTGCCACAGCTTCAGAACTGAGTGTTTTTGACAATGCATTTTTAATTCCCATTTTTCAAATTCAGATGATGACATCACGGCATTACCAAAGAAACTATAACCTCTAAAACTATGTCTATGGTAGTGGAAACAGTTTTTTAGCCTGGAAGTTGTTTTTGTTTTTTTCCATGAACCTTTCATGGTTGGCTGGACTCTCACATACGCTTGACTGGAAATTCAAAAACTAAAGAGAGAATCACCTTAGCATCGCTGCAGTCATCAGAAGCCATAAGACTAAAAATGAGCCATTCAGAAAGAAAGAACAAGCTGCAAGCAGAGACAGTACAAACCAACACTGTAACTCTACCCATCTCCACTTACCTTCACTTACCCCTTTCATTCAAAATGTTAAAGTGACCATGAGACAGGAAATTATTGTATTTATCCAAACAGGATTTTATTTCCTGCAGCCATATGCCTGCTTTGAGACCCATTTACACTCAGGTTGGCTGAACCTTGGCACCCAATAAAACCTGGAAGTGGGTTGCTGAGCCAACTCACAAAGCTGGTGAAGACCTAACCAGGACAACACAAATTTTCCCCATTTGTATGAGAAACGAATCAACAGATATTTCAGGTGTTTTTAATGTACTTAGAATTTTTTACAAAAATCTTTAAATGAACTAGGGCACCGTGCCATATCTGGCTTTTTTTACCTTCTTCAACAGTAAAGTCATAATTTTATTAATTTCCAAGAATCTGGGGTCTTAAAACTAGCTTCCTACTTCATGCTACATACCAATAAGCAATACTCTACACAGTAAATAAGAAACATGGGACTGAATAAAACAAACCTGAAACTATAATGCAAGACCACAGTTCCAGTATAGTGAACTTTACACTGATCAATAAACTCATTTTCCTTTTTCAGTCTTTTTTTTCACCTGAACTAAGTTTTGATCCTCCACATCACTTACGAGCTAGAGTTTGAAAGCTTCTCCGTAAGTCCTTTAGAAAGGAGGCTTGGTGCTTCTGAACAGCTGGTTCAGCAGAGCATGTTCTGTGCAGCAGCATTTTCCAAGTCGTAGCTGACCTTCCCCAGCACTGCCACAGCTACGCAGCACTGCAGTGATTCTGAAGCAACTGGCACATTTCTAGCAAAATGCTTGTTGACAAAATGTACAGAACCACAACATCCCAAGGAAGGGAATTCTCAGTATAATTCAATATTATTTTCCATCCTTTTCTTGCTCATTTTGCTATTCCTCATGCTCCTAACTGGAACATACAAACTTCTAGGTCTGACCAATGCTCCATCTAACACTACCTTCCACCACTGGCAGCAGCAAGTGATGTCTAGGGACATGATCTAAGCCTATCATGCACACCTTTTGTGTTTTTCCAGCAACCCTAACTGTTGTATCAGGGACACCGAAGCCCATTTCCTTCAGTATTTGTTTATAGCTCAGTTGTGCATGCAGGTTTTTAAAATCTTTTTAAACCTCCACCCACAATTCCCCACAGGACCAAGTTCCAGAAGTTCACTACACTGTGTATCTGCTTTAAATTGCCTACCAGATTCACCCAGTGCCCCTGAGCTCTAACACTGTAAAATTTGGAGAACTGCATGTTCACCTCATCTACTGCTTTCCCAGTTCTGTAAGCAGGCATGCCCCCTTTTCAGCCATCTCATTCCCAGACTGAAACATCCAGCCTCCTGAGTGCGCAGTTCCCTAACATTTTAGAAGGTCTCTTCTGTATCTTCTGTAACTCCAGTGTACACTCTCCTCAAGATGGGGAGACCAAACCCACATGCAGTGCTCCACATGTGAGTGCCCCAAGGCTTCCAAGCAGAGCACTCTCTATCTTGTTCTCACCACCCTGACGATGGTAACATTGGTGGCTTTTTTGGCTGCTGCTGCAAATAGGAAAGATCTCAGAATTAGCACCAACAGCTCTCTGAAATCATTATCTCCATACTGCAACTGCCAGTTCTGAATTCAGTTTCATGCAATGACAGTTTGATTATTCCCAGCCACCCAGACCCTCAACCACACATACAGCTATAGTGAAGCTTCTTAGATGTCTTTCTGGAAATCATCAGCATCAGTATCATTACTTGAAGACCACAAAGCACCACTCAAAAATGTGGAAATTACTGTGTGCATTTCTTACACCACAATACAAGGGAAATGCTGAGTAAGACTGATCTCAGCACAGAACTCTTGGGAGAGGAACAGGGAAAAAGTTGAAACCTCCCAGATTCCTCTCCTGAACATTGATCATTAAGCCTTTCCCTTTCTTCCTATCCTTTAATTAGCTTTCAGTTTTTAAATTTAAACCACTCTTACAGCAACTTAAGATCCGAAAAACTTGGATATTTCTAAGTAAATTGGACCATCTGAAAAGCTTATGTTCACTTCCCAATTTATTAGGCACTACAATGACATTAAGCAAATGTAGAAATGATATTAAGCACATCACAGTGAAATTTCACCCTTCTTCTCACACTGCATTTCTTGCCCCATGTCTAATCCTCATACCATCACTAACTTTCCTTTATAGCCTTTAATAATGAATTCTGATAAAATGAAGTATTCAGCGTTCAACCACATCTTCTGAAATCTGCCTTCCCCATACTCTTTCTTAGCATATACGGACAATTCCCATAATTTGGAGGGTATTTTATGCTCTTATTATAACAAGGTAGGAAGTAATCTTAACGGTTGTTTTAACAGTAAGGCTATCTGGGTTTGAGTTATTTATGGTTTGACATGTCAGTTGATCTCCTCCATCACAAATAATTTACCTCCTCTATAAAATCCCTAGTACTCCTTAGTTCATTCTTTTTACATTTGATACAGCAAAAATCAAATGCCTTTACTTTTGATAGCCAGAGACACTGGGCTTGTTTCCCTGGCTTTATTTACTACCATTGACCTTTGGCTACATCTCTTTGGCATCATAACCTCTGACTTCCCCAGTCTTTGCTGCTGACCTCATTTGGACTAGACTTTGTTTTAGAATTCTCTCTGTTCAATTCAAATGGCCTCTTGAATCTTGCCAAAAGAACAGTCTTGTGTTTCCTCTGGACTCTGTATATGAGGTCTCTGATTCCCCTCACCTCACTGATGCATTAGATTAAGCAATAGGGTAATTGCATATATTCCTTTAATATTGTCCAGTTTGATGCCCATTTCAACCTAACAGTGGAGATGAATCACTTCTATAAAATCACAAAATATTCTGGCTTGGAAGGGACCTTTAGAAGTCATCTAGTTCCAACCCCCTTGCAATAATCAGGCACATCTTTAACTAGATAAGGTTGCTCAGAAACCCCTTTCAGCCTGACCACAAATGTGTCCAGGGATGAGTCTTGCACCACCTTTCTGGGCAACCTGTTCCACTATCTCCCATCTTTGTTTGCCCAGTACTGCTTTCAGCACAGCCCAGTTAGCAATGCACTATCTAGGAGGACACTGCATGCTTTGAGGACCAGCTGATGATTTTGAATGAACTTTGACAGTTTTGATGGGCAGGTACAGCAAGCAGCCACTGGCTGTTCGCAGTGTCAGGTTCTGGCTCATGTAATAAAATATCTTGACAGGGATGAGACAGATACCATCACTGCTGGACATAACAAGGAGTCCAAAATGTAGTCTTTTAAAACAGCATGTGATGAAGTGTGGGCAAGGAACAGCACACATGCAGTGGATCATAGGGAGAAGCATATTTCACAATGACTACGAAGGCTTGGTAAGTGCTAGCAGTGAAGTGCTAAACTAAATGTGTTTTGGGTTCACCTGGGAAAGCAATGTTAATCAGATTCTCATCTAACCTGCCACAGTCTATGTTAGTGGTTTAGTTACTTCTAAACTGGATTACTGTAATGCTCTTTACATGCACATCTGATTACTCAGATGCTTAGGGGACTCAGAATAGAGGCGAGGTCTGTTTACGTGTGGTGAATATATAAACACGTTTGGTAATGCAGGAGAGGAGCAGAGCTGTTTGATTACTCCATTTTGTTACATGTACAAGTAGAAAAAAAATTAGTCAGAATTCCCTAGAATGAAGTTTGCCATTCCACCAAGAATACATGACAACATGGACTAAGACCACAATAAAAGAACCACTCCTGCCAGGGCAACTAGCTGCCACCACCATATAATATCCTTTCAGAGATTTGTGAGTACATTGGTAACCTGTAGAATTTAGACTGAGACCTAACTCTTAGAACACTGTGTTCCCACATAGGTCTGCACAAAGTAGTCCATATACCTTACAGTAACTTGCAAAGTCTTGGCTTGACTGCTGGAAGACAGATCAACTACTGCCACTGACACCTTAAATGCTGGAAGAATGAATCATTAGAATCAAACTTTATTTCATTAATGCCCTATTTCTTCAATTACAGAACCTGAGGACTATATAATTAAAATATAATTTAGAAACTGAATCATATTTAAATGCTGCAAAGAGCTACTGCTGCAAAAATTAGGAAACCCCATTTTTCTAATGCCAAAGCTGAAAGCACTCCAGGCTTTGTAACAGAGAAACGAGTCAGAAGAATGGACACAGCTGGACAAAACAGCCTTAGGAAATTAAGAACTCGGTGGCAAGATGTAACTCAAGCATTAAACTCTTCTTGCTGAGTTTGGTGTGATTCCCCAACCAAATTTGTTTTAGACAAATGAAATCAGCCATTAGAAGGGATGTACACTGACTGATTTGTTTTCAGTTGCAGCTGAGGGTTATCTAACTCCAAGCCTCCAGCACTGTGAAAAACATGAGAGATCCTAAACATTAGTATGCAAACCAAAAACTGAAGTGAAACTAACAATAAAAAAAACCCACAAAACAGATCTGGAACCACGTGCAAATTCACGGTTTCTGATCATAAAAACTGTACCATGTTACTGGTGTGCAAAAGCAGTCAAACTCAAACCCAACTACCTCACCACAGCTGCTCTTTCTAGTCTACTAGAAAGGTAGAACAGCACCTGCTGAAAATATAAAAATTGCAACCAGTGTGCCTACCAAACGTGCATTAGGCCCTCCACAGAGGAATTCCAATGAAGCTGGCTTGTGTGTAAGGGGTCCCATCAGGCTTAGCGTTTATAGGAAAAACAAAATCTGAAAGTAAATTGCAGGTAAAAGTAAAGCCCTTATTCAACAGCAGATGAAAAAGTTGCATCTTTATTATTCACAGATGGCTAAATTCCATGCTGTTGGATCCTTTTTTTTCTGCAAGATCGACAGGTTTTCCAACCTCTGATCCCAGAATACACCTCCTTCCCTGAAAACAATCATTGACAAGCTGGTGGGCAAAGAAAATTATGAAATTATTCTGTACATGCTTACAGATAAGTAAACTCTGTGCAGCAGTTAGTAATACAGTCTGTAAATGTGCAAATAAACAAACAGCTTCAGATATGGATTGATTGAAATGAAACAGCTACTGCTTTCCCTAGTTACTTTAGAAATGCCAAATGGTACAGAAACAGCTGTTGTAGGAATCCTGCTGCCCACAGAATGGAATAAGGCATCAGTTTCACACTGAACAGCCCTATCACAATGAAGTTTGATTGAAAATACAAGGAACAAAACCCAGACAAAACTGCAGGGGATTAATTTATAAAGTCTACTTTCCATAAAGCCATAAATTTCTCAGATTACATTATTTCTCAACAGATGTAAGAAGTCAGTCCATTACAGCCTCACTGTCCTGTGCATTTCTCTCTACAGGAGTAACTATTGATTTAAAGGCATGCATGATGCTTTAGAGAACCAAGCAGAGTTTATAGGCTCACAGATTCCAGCAGGCAGTAAAAGGAAGAAAATAAACAGGAAGAGGATCAGACAACTTTACAGAATAATACTAAAATATCCTGTTTAAATTTAAATAATTTCTTGAGGATACTATGAAACAGCCAAGCTTTAAAGTGGTGGACTCACACACAGATTTGGGCATTGTAAACTACTACAAAGACATTATGGTGTATTTTATAGGGACAAGATGAAAAACAGGAATGTCTGAGGACAAATTATGTCTATTATGGACAGAAGTATAAAGAGAGGAAAAGTAGCAAGCAATCAGACACAGAAGGAAAAAGGCTTCTAACTGGTCCTTGAAGACATCTTTAAACTTAACCTAATGAAGGAAAGAGAGTCAGTGAAGGATTTTTAAAAAAAGAACCTTAAAATTTCAGGTGGAAATGAAAGACAACAGAAAAACAGATTTTTAAATGCTGTAGTCTAGACAGAATCAAGGAAGGAACTAAAAGCAAGTGTCTCAAAAGAAAAAAAAAAGCAGTGTCAAAAAAGTGCATGAAGTGCAAAAATTAGAGAAAAAAAAAGATTTAATACTTTCATTTCTAATATTACGATCCAATCCAAGTGCATCACCTTGTATTGATTTCAATGGCTTGAATACACAAAGTATCAGTACAGATTTACTTGCAGTACCAAAGCTCTGGCATCTGGTACCCAGGCTGGGGCTGCATTTCAATATGGATGCAAATTATTGAGCTGGACACCATGAACTACCAGGTAATACAATTTTGGTTTACACACAATTAGCTTGTACAGGCCTGTGAACTTGGTTATCATTCCTTTTTCCCTTGCCTTCTGTTGCACTTACCTGTTTTAAATTCACACACAGAATACCAGCCACACCATGGTTCCCACCTCTAATGCTAGGAATACTTACTGGACTTAACAGACTGAATTCCAGTGTAGTAAACACTGAAAAGACTTGCACCATGAACATATGTTAAGCATTTATACAGATCCTTCTCCAGCTCAGATCCATCCCTAACTGACTCAAGCAAAACCAGAAAAAAAACTGAATTACATTTTCTGTAAGGACATGTGATAGTAGAATCAAAAATATCCTATACCAAAACTAGCTCAATATGGGAGGTTTGCATGGCAAAACACAGGTTTGTTAAAAATCCCTGCTTTGGTACCAACCTAATGAAGCCTCTGTCTGAGGTTATGACCCTACAGAAACCATACAACTGCATGGTTCAGAGTGAAGATATGGACAGGGCAAACATGTAATAGCAGCTATATGGAGACTTACTTTCTACCCCATTAGTTATGCTAAACCAAGTTAAGAGATACTAGCACTAAAAATGCTTTCCTAAGTAATACAGAAACTAGTGGCGTAACAAAAAAATCCCAAAAGTGAGGTTAAACTGATTTAACAGCCATACTTTTGTAATTAATCTGTGAAACTCAGTGCTACACAGACATCCAAAAAAAAAAAGAAAGGTGAGGTTTTGGTGGTTCTTTTTCTTTTAGAAGTGCCTACACCGAGCATCACTCCCCAGAAAAGCATCACATCTTCATAGAAAGACATTACCGTTAATGTTGTCACAGTAGTAAAAGTGTTCATCTTTTAGAGAGGGGCATGCAGCAACCAACTCCTGCAGGCCTGCACCAGTGACAGTGAGACACCCCGAGAGGTTCAGGTGTTCCAGGTGTGGCAGTCCTCCTCCCAGAGTCAACGCCCTGTGGACACACAAAGACGTGGTAAGGCCCACACTACATCTGACCGGTGCCCCACTACATCACCCACCACAGACCTGCTGCACCTGACAGCAGACACACCTCCAATGGACCACAGAGTTTTAAACCTGGCACTTTTAGACTCTCCTTTAAAGGGGGGTCACCCCTGAAGCCAAAGACCCGAAAAATGAATGGATTTCTACATAAGCTAACAATTCCTGTAGACAGACTTTAGTGGGAAACCACTATTTTTATGGAGGAGACCAGAGATGACCAACTATTTCAAAGAACTACCAAGCCATTCTTCTTAAAAAACCCAATGGTTTTGTCAGCTCTTCCAAAGTGATGTATATTCCTCATCTCATGCTAAAACATGACACTCCCAAGTTTGGTGCATTATGCTTCCCAAAGTTTGGCCCTTTTTATTTTGTTAAACTTTTTTTGGAATCCAATTTTGTTTTTTCCTAGGACTGACAGCAGAGCTTCTCTCTGCCAGCTCACCATCTTATTGTTCAAATGTAATTCTCTAGCCTTCCTCTGAGTGCAAGAGAATTTGGCTGCTGATGCAACAGGCACATGGATGTACCACACCTGAGCAATTACTCCTGGCTCTTCTCTGCGAGCTGACAGAGCAGCCAGCCCAAGATCAAGCAGAAACAAGCTCACTCACCTGAAAAAAACCACCAGGCTTGAATCACCAAACTGCAGATTCAAGCCAGGACATAAAACTGAAGATGCCTTCAGAGCATCACTGTACAAGCTTCTCCTGTCAGCAGGCAATAATAGAACTGCTGGCTACAAAAACAGCTATGCTATCAGGTAACAACTTATAGGAAATAAATGGACTGGCATATGTTTATATTAGAGGGTTTCACTCTTTCCCCTGGAACTCCAAGTATTCTTGGAACTACAAGAAGCATTTGTTGCAACCCACTCTCAGCTCCTAAATATTTTTACCCAAAAAGCACCAATGGGAAACCAGCAATGCAATTAAACCCTTGCCATGACTCAGATACCAGCTCTCCCTTTGCTCCCACATTTCTGAGTCATGAAAAACCAGACAAGTAACACAACCTAATCAGCATGTAACAAAATTTGTCAGGACAAGTCCACTGCAACACTCGAAGAGAAACAAGCTCCAACACAAAGCTCAGATACATAAAGCATGCCCTGAAGAAGGGGAACACTGGTGACTGAAAGTGTAAAAAGAACCACAGGAGACATCTGAATAGCTGGTACTCTAGAACATCAAATGGGGACAAAATCTCAGGAGAGACAAATCAATGCCAGCAGCACCTCAGACTATTCCTCCATTTACTACAGCAAACAGCACAGGTATGCATGAAGTCTTCCCACTCCAAGAAGCTTTAATTAGCCTTAGTGCTGCAGCACACCTGAGTAGGAGGCTGCAAGTACCTCAGCCTCGTAACATTTTCAGTATGAAGAAGTAACTACATTTTTCTGACAGTACCCAGTATCAGCAGCAAACAACAGAGAATTCTGTAACTAATGAAGCCATCTCAGTGTTCAAGTCAAACATTTTTTTTCTCCTCCTTTAACTGTTACATGAGGTCATATGGAACATGTTCTGCACACGCAGAATTATCATAGAATCATTTGGGTTGGAAAAGACTCTTGAGATAATCACATCCAACTGTTAACTCAGCACTGCCAAACCCACCATTAACAGCAACAAGTGTCACAGGCTTTGAATACCTCCAGGTATACCTATAGCAGCCTCTTCCAATGCTTGAAAACCTTTAAGTTTTTCCTAACTGCCAATCTAAGCATCCTCTGGTGCAATTTGAGGCCATTTTCTCTTGTTACTTCAGAGAAGAGAATGACCCTCACCTGGCTACAGCTTTCTTTCAGGTGGTTGTGAAGAGTGGGCAGACTGTCCCCGAGCCTCCTTTTCTCCAAGCTGAGCCACCCCAGCCACTCCTTACCAGATCTGTGTCCCAGACCCTTCCCCAGCTCCACTGCCCTTCTCCGGGTGTAGTCCAGCCCCTCCTTGCCTTTCTTGCATTGAGGGACCCAAAAGTGAGCCCAGGATTTGAGGTGTGGCCTCAGCAGTCCCAAGACCAAAGGATGGTCACTGTCCTGGTCACACTCTTGCTGATACAGACCAGGTGCCACCTGGGCACAGCTGGCCCATGTTCAGTCACTGTCAAACAGCACCACCAGGTCCTTCTCCACCAGGCTGCTTTCCAGCCACTCTGTTCCCAGCCTGTAGTACTGCCTGGGGTTGTTGTGACACAAAGGCCAGGACCTGGCACCTAATTTCATTGACCAGACAAGTGGCCTCAGCCCACTGATTCAACCTGTCCATAAATTATGTTGTTATCCAGACGGGTTAATCAAGATGTTACTCCAGTTTTACAAAGTTTCAAGCATACTGGCAGGCATAATGAAAAAAAATTGGTGAATCAACACAATTTCTTATCAAGAAATCACTAAAGATCAAATCTAAATGTATTAGTACTATCTAGAACAACAAATTCACAAAAATACTTGACTTCAGAAGACAGATATAGAAGACTTATCTCAAAAAGAAAAGTTTCGAGTTTCGTACTGTAACTATTTAAAAAGCAACAACACTTAAAACTTACCAGTTTCTTCAATAAAAATGTTTCTACTGAATTAAGGCAGATTCATCCCAGAATGGCCCAACAAATGAAACCAGAAAAACTATCCTGCAGCAAAAAAAAATTGAAAACATCTCCTCACCTGAGAGCACGGTCTGTTATCTGGTAACAGCCTGACAGACTGAGGAACTGAAGAACTCGTGCAGTCTCTTCATCTGTTTTTTCACTCCCAGAGTATGCAGAGTCTTTTTTCTCTGACTGCTTAGTCCTTATTGGTTTTTTACACAGTGCAGAGGACTCTGGAAGTGCTCGAATAGTTCTTAGTGCTGTCCCAGCACAACAGAATGAGTGACCGCAGTAAATCAAGTCAGTAGAACCACAGTGCTGCTGCCACCCTCTAGTCCTTAACCCATAAATGTCTCTACTGTAGCACAATGCAGAACAATTAATGTGGGATGTTGGTTCCATGAGACAAAACCCTTCAACATTTCTGTGTCTCCACTCTGCAGCATCTTCAATGTCAGCTAAATCATCTGCATCTAGCATCCACACATAAGCAGAATTGAAGTGTTCTGGGCCGTCAGGTTTAGTCCAGTGCTGTTCACCATTTCCTCCCTGAATGAGATTTTCGTTGCTGATTTCATGCAAACCATTATACTTCTGGTTGGTCTGCAGAGTAATGTCTCTGTTTTTCCACAAAGTCTTAGTGTTCCTGTTCCTGCAGCTTTTCAGAATACCTCTGGTATGATGAGTTGATATGATACCCAGTGCTCTGGAAATCCTTTCTACAGCCACATCTGTAATTTTTTCACATCCAGACAGATCGAGGTGGCGTAGATTTTGACAATAACCAACTGAACACCAGCTGAAATCAGGGGAAAAAAAAAGTGGTTTGGTTTGTTGGTGGTTAAGGTTTTTTTTAGTTTTTGCTCAGAAGGAGCTGTTAAGGCTAAATATATGAAAAAAAGACTTCACAACTAAAATACTTGTATTAATTCACATAATATTTCTAGAAGCTACCCCAGACACATTAGATACTCCAAGTGCTTTATATACATCTAGAAAAATTATGTCTAGAGAAACGTGTAATCATTCATAAATCAGTAACAACTTATATTTCTCCATATAGTGAGAATTAAAAGACATCGAAATTTGCTATATATTGGACAAATGTTTGAATAATAGATCAAACTGCAAGCACCAAATACATACATAATTTCAAAAAACAAGTGCATTATACTCAACAAAAGCTACCAAGAGACATCTGAGTTACTAAACATCAAAGTTACTTCTCAAAAGGCTTAAAATACTGAACTATCAAATTTCACCCATATCCACCCCCAAAAAATACATCTGAGATTCCATATGCAGTTCAAAATATTGTAACAGTTGTAATTTCTAGGATTTTAGGTTTCTCAAGCTTGGCAGTTTACACATAGTGAAATTCCAGTATACCTAGATCATATGTCCTCCTGTCCTTTTCCATTTCTTCCAGGAATACTAGATGGATTCCTGAAATAGATCCTGTGTTTCTAATTATTCCATCATTAATCAGAAATCAGACTCTTTCGTTTTAACAAAAGTTTACTCTCTTAGTCTTACCTTTTTCAAGTGGAATAGAAATTTTATCTACAGTAATATTTTACATTATTAGCTATAAAAGTATATAAGTGATTTAACTGACCTTTACCTATCCATAGTTAATGTTACTGTCATTTACTTTCTATAAGTGATTATTTATATTTAGAGCAAGCCAAACTCATTTTCAGTTACAAATTGGAGTGTCATAAATATAGATATATGAGGAGTGGCAAATAATGTAAATTTTACTAGATATTGACAAAAGCTCACACAGATTGACTTCTGAGCCCTGGAAATTCTATAAAGCTTTTATTTCAAATGACACCTTTTATACAAGTTGCAGGGTGTTGCTACCCACATCCATGCTGGTAAGATTTTCTGTGGTGTTCATACTACCTGAGATCACTGTATGATGTAAATGCAGAATAATGAAATATCTGCTGAGTTCAGACATATCTGGTGCAGGGTCTGCATCCACACACCATCCCACTGACATCAACGACATTTCTGCAGGCCTCAGTAAAACTCAGGAATACAGAGACAATACACCTAAGCCTTAGAGCTTTGCCTGCCATTTGATCTGAGTGTCTGAAATTGCACTATTGCACACCCTATCAGCTGTAGCAGACCAAGGGAACTTCCTTAACTGAGCAACTCCACAAAAATCTATGGACAAGTTGTTAATACTAGAGCAAAAAACTATTGCTATAGATAGCTGCACACTGATAGGTAAAATGCATCCAATAGTGAAGACAGAGAATTTTAAACAGTCACTACAAAGTTACATTTTCACTTGGTATTTCAGTGATTTGTTACTCTGGTTTAGTTTAGTCACAAGTCACATGGGAGTTACAAATTTGATTTCTCTTTCTTTCTTGGCAATGTACTAAGAAATATCTGACTGTTTCCCCCCCACACTCAAAAAGCTGGCTTATATGTTTTTCTTTAAAGGAAACATCAATTATCTAACCTTTCAAATACAGAGTCTGAAATATCGGTTTGAGTGAGATCCAAATATTCCAAGTTGGGGCAAAGCTCTAAGATCTGTCTAACCTGAAAAAAGAAAGGAAAATAATCAGTAAAGATACATGCCACTAAAGCTGCATACAGTTTCTAGAGACAACTTACAAATTAACATTCTTTTGGACTGCAACCCATTTACACTACCCAAGCACGTCAGTTATTAATTAAAGACTGCATAGGCACAATTATTAAATGCAAGTTTCAAATTACACACCATTTTGCTAGACACTGCAGAGCTGTAGGCCAACACCAGTGTCTTCACTGAGGAGCCCACAAGTGGGAGGACATGATGAATTAGGCCATGAAGTAAACGTTTCTCCATTTGTGCTATATTAATGGCAAGTGAATCTTCAGCTGCTTCTTCTGCAAAATAAACCCAGAGAGAAAGACTTAAAATCATTCAAGGACTTGGAGAAATATTTACTACAGATTATGTACTGCTCAGGGCAGCCTGGGGCAGCCATTTCCACCAGCTTGGTTTAGATATCAAAATACTATCTCACAGGTCACTTCTCTTATCTATCTATATATATCTACCTCTCTATATCTATAGCTGTGATTTAATAACTTAAGGCAAATTTTTAATGTAAGATGATTCATCCAAACTTTCTGAAGGAGTGAAACCTAGCCTTTATCTCCACATACATCCCTATAACTCTTCTACTTGCTCATGTTTGCTCTTTCCTAGAGAAATTAATTCCAGTCATTAAAATCAGATGCCTGCTTCTCTCCTAACAACCTCCATCTCCATTTTTTTCCACTCAGCTTGTTTCTTATAGCTATGTCATCTTCAGGAAAAACAAAACACTTCACCAAAATCAATTTTACCTACCAGATTCATCTATGTCAGCATCTTCATCCCATTCCTGGAAAGCACGACTTTCATCTTTTCTATTTTTCACCCATTCCTCATCAGGTTCGGTCTCAGTATCTGCTGCAGGACCACTATACCAATCACCTACTCACCACCAGCCCCAAAAGAAGGAAAAAAGTTAATAAAAATTTCTCACTGCAGCAGAAATCAGCACAGATAGCTTTTCAGTATACTGTGACCTGATTTAGGAGACATAAATGAATTTCGAATTCATCTCAACTAAGACTGGACTAAACCTTAAAATAATTCTTTGTCCGATCTTTGATCCTTGAGCTTCAAAAGATTCTTGGAACAGTTTCAGTACCATTCCAGAACTCACAGCCTATTATGCCTGTCTGTGACATGCCTGGTGTCATTATTTGCTTAGTAGGGACCAATATGATCACAAAAATAACAGAAACAATCATGGAATATTTGGACTGTCTAGGTGATCATGTTCCCTATGATAAAGAAATTATTCATCAGCTTTTAGTGTAACACTTGGTTGAAGAAATCTCTTTTCCTCTGGAATATCACAAATATACAGTTAACCAGGCTGGTTTTAGTCCCTGACAACTCCAAGATCACAAAAACCAAATTCCAAAAGTATTCTACTTAAAGCAGCTGCATAGTACTTGTAACATACATATGACTCAAATCAATACACAATCATTTTTTACAGTATCTGGATGAAGGTGGAGATCAACAACAGCTCTGCTGTTTTAGCTGGTGGAGCACCCCTTCCCCCTCGGGGTTACTGCACAGGCATCAATTTACGTCTAGTCTGGATATATGGCAGTGCTGGGCTCAGGATAAGCAGCTCTGCTGCCCCCCTCAATGTAGACAGGCTGACAAAGAAACCACCTTATTTAACTGTCTCACAGGGGGGAACACTACTCTTCCTAAAGCATGAGCAACTCCTATTGACTAGTATCTAAAAGAACAAGGCTTCTATGAATAACAAAATGACAATGAAATTCTGATTGATTGTCAACCATGAAGTTTTGGTAACATTTCTCATCATCTTTAAGACATCTTCATATTACATAAGAAGCCTCAGAAGACTTCTGTGTACTAGGAAAAGAAAAAGAGTTAAAAATTTAACTAAGCCTACATAAAACTACAATTCTTTTTCCCTCCCTGTGGCAGTAAATCCCACCTGAGAAGTTTCCACCCAGTTTAGAGCAGCTCTGCACAAACAACTGTAGTAGTACAAACAGTACGTCATGAGACCAGCTTCCTGTTGTGCCAAACCAGGTTTAGAAGCACTCATTTTAAGCAGTTGCCAATTATCTTTTTATTTTGTGTGCCTGTGCAGCAGTGAATTATCAAGACAACTATGTTGCAAATGCAAATTTAAAAATTTGAACTTTGGAGCCTTTCTGCTCAGTCTTTGGAAGCTCAGGAACCAAACTATCGTTTTCAGAAAGATTTACCAAAAAAATATATCAGACCAAAAAGTTATTTAATTCCTCTCTGCCTTCTACAAATTTTAGAAGATATAAAGAAGTTTTTAGTTTTTATGTATCTCTAAGGCCAAGTTATATAAACACAGCTTTCTCTCTTAAAATATTAAAGGCATACAAAAGACTTATTAAATAACAGCATACTTTCTCCTTTTACTGAACTACACTGATGCAGCAGCACTGTGAAAGCTGCAGTTCCATATTCAGTGATTCTTTAACACTCACATAAATATGGACATAAAGCTACAAATGCACTCTGATGACTTGTAATTGGCCTCATTGGGATACAGTGTTTTGGCTGTTTGAACTTTTTTCAAAGGTCAAACTTCTCAATAGGAAAGTCTAATTAACAGAAGAGTTTCAGGAGATTGATGAAGTTTTAAAAAACAGTTACTGCAGTAGAAGTTACTGAAGTAATATACCTAAAAAATCAATACTAAAACTAAACATTGATTCAGTTTTCTTCAAAGCTTGACTGATTGTGAGGAAAATTAGAACTCCACTTATTTTGAACTTCCTTTCTGCAGTTACGCATTTCATTTCTACCTAGTAACCTAGGAAAATAATTTTGATATAAGTGAAACAGGAGCATTTAAAATTCAAAACTCCTTAGATTATTAAGTAATGTTGTATTAGTGAACATATTATTAGCATTCATACAAGCAAAAAAAAGGGGGTTTTTACCTCAGTAAAACTAGGTTAACTGGATACAAAATATACTCAGGAGTTTCAACCAAGACAACTTCTAGCTTCTTAATTCTACGAGATGGAAATATGTTTTGGGGATCTTTAACATTGACTCAAATTTTAGGACACTATCCTTGTCAAAAAGATACACCTCCCATGCCCAGCTGTAAGGCTCAGCCTATACTAAAACACTTTTTTTTACAGGCTCAAAAATTCTGACAATTGATGTGCTTTCAAAGGAGCTAAATGTAACTTACCTCTCGCCCAGCGAACAGGGTAAAGATGTTTCCACAGAGATCCAGTTTTAGCCAACTGTGACCACTCAGTGCTTACTTGACTACACTGACATAACTCTTGTGGGTTAAGGTAACTGAAAATGGTCACCATTACTTCAGGAGGGAGATTAGTAATATTTGTGGTGTGCCCTGTTACTTCGGTTTCTGAAATACAGAAAGTGCGTGTTAAGCGAAGAACCAACTTTAATAACAGTAGTGGAACAGACATTTTGACTAGAACAATGAAAAAAATGTGTCTGAAAAAATTTTAGCAACTGTTAAGGATAGGTATTGGTTTGGCTTTAAAAAGCTTTCACTGTAACAACACCTTGAACAACAACAACAAACCAGCTCAGTTTTGTTTGCCACTTTCTCATCTGGCTCATTCATTCCAAAAAAATAAGTGAATTAATGCTACTCAACCACAGAAAGATGAAAGCCGTACCTGCTATAAATGAAATGCTTTAAGAAAAAAGCCTTCTGTTGCAGATGGTATCTGTACCTGGTCTGCCACATTCCCAGGGAACAGTACTAGCACGCAGAACCTACCAGCTGGGATCACTCTCGCTGGAAGCGCTCAGCCTCTTGACTGGATACAGAAAAGTTCATGCTCAACTCTTTGCGCCTGCCTTGAATTTTATTTCTAGCTTTAGCTGCTAGCATTGACAGTTTTAACTTCTGAATGATGATAAGCCATTCAGGCTGGAAAGTAATATTAAGTACTAGATTAGAGACTAAAATTTGACCACTGAAATTAATACTTCAATGGACAGCAGTAGGAACTTTTTCCAACAGCTCTCCCTGATCCCCATAGTGCAAAGAGAGCTGCAAACTATATAAAATAACAAATTCAGAGCTTTGGTTAGTGAGGTCCTTGGCTGTTTTAAGAGATTTTTAATGTTTTGTTTCAGAACAATTTCCTTGAAAAAATATTTTTAAAGTTCTCAGGAGTCCTTTGAAATATAGCAGGCTTGACTAAGAGTGGGGTTTTACTTCTTAAGTGCCTAGAACTTTTACAGAGAGAGATGCATCAGATTTTTTTTTTTTTGCAAAGAAACTTCAAAAGTGAGCATAATGTAAACTTTACCACATGATTAGCTGTTGCTACTTCAAAAATATAATTAAATAGTTTCACTTGATGAATCAATGTATTTATTTGTACAACTAGCATATATCCACATGAATTACAGAGAATTTCATAGGAAAATGCAGTTAAGCCTGCACAGGACTGCAAGATATGTAACTTTCTTCCCTTTCTAAAAGATGAATGCAAGACACATATTCTCCTCTCCCGATGTCTAAAACACAACAATTCCAGAATTACTACTGTCCCAAAACTCCTATTCCAGCTAGATTTAACAGCAAGCAATGCCACAAAGCTATGTCTGTCACATTCATCTGTAAAGACTCAACAGTATTTCACAGAATGGACCATGATCTTTTCTGAAGGCTTCACCTGGAGGGCAGAAAACGACCAGTTGAGTAGTTCAGAGAAGTCAAGTTTCATCAAAAAAATCTGATTACAGAGTAATGCGTCAAGTTTTTCTAATGAGAGCAGCACATCTTATCAACATCACAAATTCAGTCCATGAGAGCTCACTCCACGTATCAGACTCACACCAGCATTACACTTCTGGTACATTAACTCCTCTTCCTTGGGGCATCAATTCCTTTTTGTTACGAGTGAAAACTGTAAAGACTGACAACTTGGGCTGATTCAGTTGTCATAAAACAAGCCTGAAGTCTACTTTACTAGTTATCCATTTATTCTAAGTTCTAACAGAAAAGGTAGCTAGAGATAAATGCAAAATAAATATCCACTTTCAGAGCACACATTTCATCTGACCTATTCACATGCTGCAGATTCATTCTCTTGCACTACTCCACACTCACAGGTCCTTTCTCATTCCTGAGCAGCCCAGGAAAGTTAAGTAGTGGAGTTTGGAAGGTGAATGTTTTTAATTTGAAATACTGTCACTTGGATAACTATTCTGTGTTATTGAAACACCAATCCAAAAAGTTTACAAAGCTGTCTTAAAAACCAAGAATGAAAGGCAGAGTCTGCAAATAGAAAATACCATTTCAATGGAAGCATAATATTAGACATTAACTACATTTTCCATCTGTTTATGGTATCAAATATTAACATGTGAGGGAAGGGAGAAGAAATGTTGAGAACAGGTAAACAGTGAAGTACTATCTACATTACAACCTGCCAAGATGCCCATATCAAACAATAAAGTTTCTGAAACTTTAAAACTGATTTGCAGATATGCCCATTTTATAGAAACTACTCTGTCTGCCTGTACATAACTTTAGGTACATCACTGGTGTAGCTTTTTAGATAAAAACTGCAATTTGAAAGTTACTTTAATATGATACTTCACCTTGATCTGCCTTCTCATCCACAGAATACTTAAAGACCTTCTGAAGCTCTTCTGCTTGATTCCACTTACTGAGACCTCTGAATTCTGCAGCCTCTTTCTGTGAGCAGTGCTGTGCAATTACTTTCTTCTTAATATCTTTCAGCTCTTCATAAGTAAAGTATTCCATCAACATTGGCTGAAAAACCTAACACAAAGGAAAAAGGAAAAAAAAAAATCTGGTGCTCACAGAAATAGTCAATAATGCTACATAGACATACCAACACAGAATTTCCTATTTCAAATTCCCTCAAAGTAGATGTCATATATTAAGTGAACCTGAGGACAGGACCATGGAAGTTTTAAATTCTAACCCCCTGCTTTCTAACAGAACACTGCACAGTATCAGGCAAGCTGTTTTAATTGTTGTCCCCATCAGAACAGTGGATAACAGGGATTAAAGTTGTTTAACCTATATAACTTATCAAGGTACTCACATGGAAGGCAACATAGCAAGAAGAAAAACATGAGAAAAGACTTCCCACGGACAGACTTCAAAAGATGCTTCCCGGTTTTTGGATACCCATAAATCATCAGACTGGCAGTACTAGTCTCAGTTTCAAATATAGGTCAGAAGCTGTTTGGGAGTGTCAGTTTGAGTCACGAAGGACTGGTTTACAGGGCCTCTCTTTTCTCATTTAAGTTTTGCTACATATCCATTTTAACTATTTGCTGCAAACAAATCCGAGCCCCAATGGACTTTTGTTATCAATTAGAATCTCATCATAAATGTCCCATATACTGCATTTCAGAACATGTCACTTTCCAGAGAACTGAACACGACAGTCCTGAATGCAAATTAGCATAGCAATAAAAAGAGAGAACTGAAAAAACAATGAACCTCTAAGCCATTTGTCCCTATTCAGTTACTCCAAAACCCAAGGAAGATCTCCATCACATCTGAAGAACATCTTTACCTACCTCCTCTTCCTCTTTCATATGAGGAAGGAAATCCCTGGTAAAGGCTTCCAGTCTCTCCTTCAGCTGTTTCGCATAGTTTAGCTGTTCATATTCGTTCTGAGAAAAAAGGAAAGACTAAATGGTTACCCCATCTCATCCAGTCACCCAAGGACTGAGCTGTCCAATAAAGCAGTGGTTCAAAGGAAAGCCCATTATGCCCTTCCCATGCATGCAGCAGGTTTGCTCTACTTCATGGTCAGAACGTGTTTGCCTGATGTCACTGACACTCTGCGCTGGCCTGGTAACAGGCAGGGCACACAATTCCCTTCCTGCCTGAGTCCACTTTATTTTCTTAGCAGATATGAATTCATTTGTCTAATCACATTTTACCTTGGAGCAAAGAGTGAAATCTGCCAATCTCCAATCTCTCACAAAGTTCATAACAGAAGACTAATTTAAGTATTTGCATGGTTTGTATATAAAGTGTTCTAGGATACAACAGTTCTACTTCATTTTTTAATTTAATACACTTTACCTTATTCTAAAATTCTAACTTGCAAATTATAATCAGAATTTACAGTCAGGCATACTGTACAGATTTTTACTTTGGAAATTGAAAAAACACTTAAATAAAGATGTAACTGACATCAACAAACACTCAAGTTAGTCCAACCTCATGTACCAATTTTTAGCTTACATCAACAGTCACTAATAAGAAGCTGATTCTGTAATCTGCCCATTGCAACATATTGAAGTTCCTCCTAACTCTTACTGTAAATCTTGTTTTTCTTTTCAAGGTTCTACAACATCAAGAAACCTTGACTATTACAGAGACAAGCTTAAGCCATCAGTTTAAATTAAACTAATCACTCCCTAAAAATAGTTAAATATTATCTAAATTTAATGTATCAAAGAAGAGCCTAAGAAATCTGGTTTTGCACACTTAGGAAATCAAGTAACAGAATAACATTAGGATCCTATCAGAGAAGGTGTAACACAAAGCCAAGTGTTAAATTTCCCTCTTTCCTTCATTTCCTGATTTGTTAATGGATACAAGACAAAATTTAAGTTTCATTATACATAGGGAAAAATTATATGTAGGGTTCCCAAGTCAAAAAGAGGTTTAGATGGTAAAATGGAGTCAAATCAACTGGACAGTTAGTATTTTTCTTACTGAAAATCTGGACCACACATACCAGAAATGTAATATGGGATGTCAAATGACTACTGAGACTATAGTTCTTAGGGGCAGGAAGAGTGAGTTGAGTTGGGTACCCCAAGAGAAAGACACTGAAGCATACAAAAACTCTACTGGAGAAGAACTTAGAGGTAAGTTGCTGTCAAAAACGCCAGCTGGAGAAATAATATTTACAGTTCTTTGACAACTGGATCATTAACAGAACTGCTGAGCTACAGATTACGTGGACTAATGGAAGGAGTATGTGAGTCACAGAATAAAACAATGCTGTTTTTTTTTTAAGTCTCGAAATCATCATTGTGACAATACAATGCTATACTTCACAAAAAGATCCTCAAGGTTTCCTAGCAAATAAAACCCCATTATTTCTATTGCCAGAAACTTCTGACCAGTTAGCAAAACAGTCTTTATATTTGAAACTTCCACGCTATCTCTCCAAAACACCTAGAATTAGACAGTGAAGACTGTCACAAAACACATCTCTGAAAAGAATTTTTACTAGAAATTTGGTAATTGTGGTGAATGGCAAAAAAATTTGTATTTCAGACTAGGAAGTATCAAAAACTCATAAAAGTTTCTTCTTCTTCTTCCTTGGTTTATTCATAGAGAATATAAAGAAGAGTCAAAGCAAGCTAATATATAATCACAGCATGTTTTTCTCAGGTCACAAATATCTCCTAGTCTACTTACCTTTATGTTCTTTAGCCCTTTCTCAAAAAGGCTAAGCATCTCTGAGAGTTTGTTGTCCGAGTGCACATTGTACACTGTCCGGCTACGCTGCTGCAGCAAGCCAATGATACACTCATTTTCAATCTGCTCATGCATTTTAAATTCCTTGAATGTGGCATAAAGAGATTGCAGCAGAGCCCGAAAATCATTGTTGTTGGAGAAGTTGGTCTTGGAAAGCTACGAGAAAGAAAAGTTCATTTAAAAAAACAATGAAAATCATGTCAAACTCAAGTTAAATCCTTAGAAGGGGTATTAGCTCCAAGGGATTCATTGCTCCCCTTACTTATAAAAGGTAAACACCTTCAATTTTTAACATAAAATGAAGCCAGTAAAATCAAAGTTGTATTTAAGCAACATAAACCAAATCTTGTGAAACACTGAGGCAAACAAATGTAGAAAGATTTCCTGGCAGAAGTCAATGCAATCTCCCCAGCCCAGCAGATTACTGACAGACTTGGGCCCTTTTCCAATCTACATTCATGTCCACACCAAAAAGCCATTAACATAGGCCCCATAGCCTATCCTTAGGGATGTATTATCCACAAGGAATATTGAGTCCTACCAGTGAACTCAAACTACATTAGCTGTTAAAGAAGGTTTCCAGTGAAGCAAAACCCAACAAATCAAGACAGATCAAAATTCTAGGTAATACAGCAGTGCCATTTTTATATGTGTACAGTCACCATTGGCAACAATACATTTTAAAACTGCATTTTCCTTCAGTGAACGTAGAAAGCCAGGATCTTTTCCATTTTTATGCTTTATTCCATGTACAGCTTCAAAATGCATAGTCTACTGCAGTATAGAAGAACAAGCATTCTAAAAGTAGACTTCAATTCAGAAAATTAGCTACTGTAATATTCAGAAGTGGCATAGCTACAAAGGCTCTGGAATTTATGGATTTTACATGAAATGGGAATCTGAGACATACATCAAAAACAAGTACAAATTGAGATATGCAAAACTTTTTTTCATTAGAAATCCCCAAATGTACGTACTCACTGTGACATTGCATCGTCACTTCCTGGCAGCCACCAGCAAAATGCAACTGAAACATGCTGGACACCTGCCAAATCCTTATGCAACTCCAAGTCAGCAGTGCATGCTGTACATTACATGCTGTACATAGGAGCAAAATTATTCTTACTATGGAAAGACAAAGTTACTTAGCCCCAGAAGAGAAGAGAGAGAAAATACGGCGAGGTTTAAGAGGGTTTTTAAATTTTTTTTTCCAATACGCTTTAGACCAAATACTGGCAGAAGTCAGAAAAAATGGATGTCTATAACACACTCTAAGGATTTGAGCATACATTGTTATGTATCCTTAATGGGGAAACATCTTTGCTTCAAAGGCCATTTCAATCCTATGCTATGCCCAGAGAATGCAGCACTAGGAGCAGTGGTACTTCCTAAAACTGAAAAGCAGAAGCCTGAGCAAGCACAGGCGATGGGCACAGAAGCAACTGCTTAGGACAGCCTCCTGGCTTCCCAGCACCTGAGTCACATCCCAGTAACTAACTCTGCTTTCTCAGGTGGCATTTCCTTTGATTAAGGACAGTGTTGATACAGTTCATTCTATCCATAAGGATCCACAAAAGAGACTGGAGGCAGTATCCAAAAACCCTTTTCCCTTGAAGAATCTCACCTGTTCCCAAACGCTTAGCATTTTGATTGACTTAAAAAATGTAATACTGAAGTGGGTAACAGGAAAGTTACACAAATCTACTGTACTCTGTTGTTGGCATTAAAAACAAATCATGAAACTGGTTCTGATAAAAAACTAGCATCTTCTCACTGTCTTGACACAAAGCCTTTTCAAGACAGAAAATGTTCTGTTGGATCTATTGTCATCCACAAATCTGGAATAAATAATCTCTTTGTGCATGCCATTTAAGAATGTCTGTTAGAAAGGGATTGTTACAAAAGCACTTGTATATTCACCTCTGCTACTGAGGCTTACAGCAGATATCCAACCAATTAGGACCTATCGAGAGGATATTGAAGTTAGTAACTATACTTGTATCAGAAATCATTGTATTAAAAAGGTCAGCCAAAGCTGAGAACAACTGGCTTTTCAGAGGACAGGTAGCCTAGCAACGAAGTCACTCGGTCAGACCTGTAATTTCATTACCAGGACTGATGAAGTCTCATGATGGGGGACCAAGACTATTAACAGACAGCAGCTACTCCATTCCAAGGTCCACTTCAACCAGCTCTAACAAGGAAAACTAGTGCAAGAGTTTAGTAGTGCAAGAATAAAAACCCCACACCCTCAAATTCAAAGAGAGAATGCAAGGGGGAGGAAATGGACTGGACTATGGAATTTTGTTGACATCAAAAATATAAAAAGCATGGTGCGTGTGAGAACCCTGAAGAGGCTTAAAATACACCTCACTGAACTATATCCACCAGTGCTCAAGGAACTTGGGAGCTTTCTGGGCTTCTGAAGACATTACATTTAAACAGCTGTAAAGTACAGCACAACTAGTTTTGTGTTTGAAATGCAAACTCTAATTGAGGAACAGTATCACAAGAGCAATAGTTCTAGTGGCTCCTGAAATTTAAGAACTATTCATAATCCAAACAGCCTGAGCAACTATCCGAACAACAGTCAGTCCTCTGTATTGCAAAGTCTGTTTCAAGCACTTCAGAGACCTATGGCTGATGCAGGTATCATCTAGAAGTAGCCAAGAGCTTTTAATTTTGGTACAAACTTTATTTATTAAACCTTTATTAAAAGAAAATAAATTATGCTATTAAAGCATAGCCATACTTGAAAAATCTTTGTAGCTCAGACAAGTATATATGCCAGTTTTAGGTGAGTGTCCAACTTGTTGGACTCTAACAGAGCCATTAACACGCTCAAGATGAATGCACACTTGTAGCAAACATACATCTTTCTTACTGAAACACGTTGTTTAATTTTTGTGCTTTAAGAACAAGATACTAATACTGGCAATATTAACAGTAATCGCTCTTTAGACAGTGCTTCATGTTCATGATACTCAACTGAAGTAACTCTACACTCAACTCTTCCATCTCCTTCATGGCTTTAGAGCTTTCATTTAAAAAATGAAACTTTCTGTCTAATGAAGACACAGACATTTCTATTCTCAATGTTGTGAATAAATAAGGAAGCTCAAAACTGTTAATTAAATCACCAAACAAAACACAGTATTTAACTTGGTTTCTGGAAGTGTTTTATACACATGCCAATATGGAAAAACAACTTCTTAGAAGAAGGAAATTAATTTTTCAGTAATGTTAGTTTACAGTGAGTAAACTGAAACAGTTTTTTCCTACTAACTATGCCAAAAACACATTTAAATGAAAAACATTTGCTGCTTCCTTCCAAGTGTACTATGAACCGACAAGGAGAAAGCAGCAAAGAGGAATAAAGAAAAAGTACACTGCTCTTATCAGACTAGCACAGCAGTAAGCAAAGTCTACGCTGTGTGCTAACATTCCCAGTTACAAATATCTCTATTCCAAACTACAAAATATGAAGAAGGAGAATAGGAGCAGAAAAAATTAATTTTTCCACTTTCCCTACAGATTTCACAAATTCAAAATGGAATAATTCCTCATGGTTAAAAAGTTTGATGTGGCCACAAATTCACAAACCGCTTAATTTCAAATGAAGGTTTTCTCTATCAGCACCTGAATTCTGAACAACCACTAACCTTAAAAATCCAGTCTGGAATCTAAAAAAAACTAAAGACATTTTTTTCTTCCTGATCTTCTTGATCAATTTTTGTTCTTTTTCATGTGTCATGCAAAATTACATTTTTGACAGGTCATTCCTCTATATTCTATTTTCCATGTAAAACTACATTAAGACTTATACAATCAGCTGACAGCCACAGGATATGAAATAAAAGACATGATATTCCTGATAGTCAATGTAGCCTGGACTTCTACCACTAGTTAACTCAGCAGATTTAAAACTAATTTAAAACACAGCAAGATATTTTTCATTATGGAGCATGGCAGACCATTCTTATTAAAAGAAAAAAGGTATCAGGGTAACTATCAGGGAAGTTTTTCACCCGCAAGGTGGCTAGGAATTGGAACAGGCTCCACAAGGAAGTGGTCACAACACCAAACCTGCCAGGAGTTCAGTAAGCTTTTGGACAGCGCTGTCAGGCACATGATGTGACTCTTGGGGTTGGGATTCTTGCACAAGGCCATGAATCAGACTCAATGATCCTGAGGGTCCCTTCCAAAACAGAATATTCTATCATCCTATTCTACGAGTCTATGACAAAAAACAGCTGACATTTAGAACAGAATAGCACCAGGGTAAAAAAGGAGCAGGCATTACTAGTCAGCTGTATCTTTTCACCATTACATTTTTAGGTATTAGCACTCGCATATGCAGTAGCACTAAAATTCAAAGGACAAACCTGGACTCTGCAGAGGTATTTATCTCCATTTCAGGCACAAGAAAATGGAGGAACAAAAACCGTAACAAGGTGTGCCTGTGTCAACAGCAAGAGCGTGTGGTTTCATGTTATACTTAATCTGCTGGAAATGAGGGAGTGGCCACGGAGGAGGAAACACTGAAAGAGCAGCTCTGCCTCTCACTGTACATTCCTGCTGCTTCCATGGAATATGTGCTAGCAATCATGCAGCTGCAAGAAGAAACCATCCGCTGTACTAATCCAGGGAGGAGCACTGCCTGTTACTGGGTTCATTTTCACCTGCTTGGAGCACCAGTAACACTCAGTTATAAGCCATGTCTTACTTAGGAATCCCCAAGAAATTCAGCTGATATTGTCCCCAAGGAAGAATTCAGGTGCTGAGGTAGCCTAGCCAAGACATTGACTGTCCTCGGTGTCACCTCTCCTTGGCTTGCCCTTGGTGTAAAGGCATATGAGGTGAACAGTAAGAGAATTAGCTGAACTGCTTCACACTCCCACTTATTTATGTGTATGAAGCCTGAAATCAGGGGAGAAATCAGTTTTCTACCTTGGGCACTTTTCTTAGCAATGGGTCAACCCAAAATAATAGCAATTAGTTAAGCAGGAAGGACAGAATGTGGCAGAACTCAACAAGAAATCCAAAGCTTTCAAATGCCTTTATTTCTGTTGTCCTTTCAAAGCTACCTTGCCCTGTGTGTAATCTTCTAGTTGTTTTACAGCATCATTAAAGTCTTGAAATAGCTTTTCAACAACCCAACTGATCAAACAAAAAACCAAAACGAACAAAAAAGCCCACAAACCAAAACCAACCAACAGTATACAAGATGTAAAAGATACACACAAAACTACAAAATTATTTTGTTTTCAAAGAACACTGGCAAGAGATAAGTAAAGCCTCATTCAATTTTCAAAGGCTAAGATCAAGTTGATAAATGCCAAGCATAAGGAAACAGTGAAAAAACCTCTTGTATTTCCATTTTTATTGGTGTCACCCATACCACTGTTTTGTACTACATCCACAGTCAATTTTGTCTAATGAACACCTACAGATCAGGTTTTAAATCATGAAGAGCATTTCACAATGGGATATGAATAACAACATGGGACTAACTCAGAGATTTTCAGTGATGCAATTGCTACAAGCGTCAGATGCCTTTGGGGTTCACAGTAGAAAGCACAGCTCAAGATGCACTGGTAAAAATCAGCTAAGCCTCCTTCACTATGTGATTTCTACAGGCAGAAGCTTACCAAGGCTGGAAGAACAAAGGCTGTCATCAGGTCTGTAGCGAAGAATCAAAAAGAATTTAAAAAATTAAAACCAATTAGAAAGTTACTAAATATACAAGCTACGAGGGCCTTGAATGAAAGCATGATAAACACTTGCAGCTATGCTGTTATTTATCTGTGTCACACTATTCTACATGCCATGGAAGACTTCTTTCCTGTCTTATACCCTCAAGGATAAAGGTTCCTGCTAAGACCTGATCTTGCAGCCTTCTGTGAGGTTGTACCTGAAGTACCAGGAGTGAAATCTCCCACTGCAGTAACTCAGAAAACCGAACCACAGCAAAAATGTCTTTGCACCTCTGCATCAGTCTCACTACAAGTTCTTAACACAAAGGTAGGGGCACTGGAAAAACTCACAACTCCAGCTTAATCCATCTTGGTCACTAACTGCAAAAGCAAAAAGCCAAGTCTCAAGAATTACAACTTGTGGTATTTAATCAGTTAAAGAGTATTCTAGGATAGCCACACAGAACCTGTACTAACACTGATACACAGTAATTACATTTCCTGGATTTTTTGGAAGGCATCAGTTTCTTTTTTTTTTTTTTTTTTGGTAACAAAGAATGTGAGAGAATAAATTGTTGCTTAAAGCAAAGAAGGACAAAGGTGGATAGTAACTGCTTTCCAGAGCAGACCAGGAGAGAGGATGAAAGATCAGAGCAGTTAGTGAAAGGTGAACAGAGAACTTTTTTCATACAATGCAAGGGCAAAAATAGCTAATAAGTAATTACTTGGGAGAAAAACTGTTATCATGTCTGGCACGTAAAAAAAATATAGAAGTATCTGGTAAGAGAAAATAGGTGTTTTGATAGACAAAATTAAAGAAATTATGAGAAGGCAGCAACAAGTGCTAGAATTGTCCTGAAAAGAGTGAAATTACTATGCAGCTCTGAAAAACTTCAACAGAACCCCAAACACATTTTATCACTGTTGTCCCTCATTTCAGACCTCCTGTGGCACTCAAAACACATTTATTTTAAAATGTAGATATTTAAAACACATTGTCACTTCCAGATTAATTTTCAAAATATTCTTCAGAAAAAAAAAAAATAATTCAAAGCTGCCATTTCCCAGAAAGTATGACAAAAAGTTACTGAACTATTTAGCATCCTGAAGCTAAGATGGAAAGATAACTGGTACAGCCCCTGATGAAACAGACACAGACAACATATTGCTCACCTATCTCTGGATGCTAATGAGATTTAATTTCCTTCTATCAACAAAGGAATTTCCTTCCATCTTTTGCCTGCACTGACATCATAACCCACCTAAGTTTGCTTATGAGGACTAAACATCTCAAGTAGTTCTTTCATCTTAAACATAGGTGGAGGCAGATGCTCAAAGCTGCAGAAATTAACTGGGAATAACCAAAGTCTATGAATTTCTAAATCAACACACATCTTCTTGAAGCAACACTGGAAAATGAATGGCAGCGTACCGAAATATTGAAAAGGGATTTCAAAAGGAGAACAAAAGCTTTACCAACTTTTTTTTATTAGAAACGCAGATACGCTTACATTATTGGAACAGGCATTTTCTGTTCTCAAGAGCATCAAGGGAAAAACATTTCACTTTTAAACAGTAAGTTCTAAGTTAATAAGAGGTTCAGTTTTTCAGATTTCAGTCCCCCTGGCTGCCACAAGAAGTATGATCTTCATGTGATCATGTAACACCCTGTCCAATACTTTACAATGCCAAAACAACTTCATTCAGAGTATTTTTCACTCCTAATCGGTTCATCATACTACAGATGACATAAGAAAATCACAAATATAACATATAAAAACAATTAGTTCTGGTCAGCAGAAGCCAAATTTAAGTGCAGGTAAATCGAACAGAACAGCATTTAGACTTCAAATAAGGAGGACAGAGAACACAGATTATAAGAGAAGTGATACTTTAAATCAACTATTTAACAGGAAAGGTAGATGACAACAGAAAAAAACTAATGTCTTCTTTGCTTCAAGTCTGCATGAAAAAATTAATTAGGAAAAATATTTATGGCAATTAATTTTTAGCAAAGAGTCAGAAGTGTAGACTAGAAAAGAAAAATACTAGTTAAATATTTATGCAAGTTCAATACATTCAAATCACCAGAATGTGACAAAATTGATCCAAATTTCCAGGAAGAACTAGCCAAAGCAATTCCTGTACCATGAGAAATAACTGCAGAGATCTTTTGTAGAAAGATGGGATCACAGGAGACTGGAGTCAGGCAAACAAAAGAAGGACCTTAGATGTTTTTGCTCAAACACCCAAAGGTTTCACAATAAAGCTGAGCTATTAAAGCAGCTGCTCCCTCCTGCCATGGTTGATCCTGTTCCCTCCCATACTGACAGCCTGGTTCTGGAGCTTGTTTGACCTCTTAGCGAGCCAGTTTTACTGAATCACCTTACGCTTCAGTTCTCTAGATGAACTAGCTGCTCATCAAGGGGCCAGACAAGCACAAAAGATATCATCAGCAATTAACCCTTCCAGCAGCAGCCAGTTATTACATCCACTCAGTCACAGCATGAAGTCTCACACTAGTTTTGAGAGGCAGACAGAAAGACATGAGAACAAGCAATCAAACAGCAATATCTTCATTACAGCATTTAAGAGTGCAACTATTTTTCCTGTTCCTAAAGCATCCTAAACTTGCTAGGTTTAGGAATTCTCTAAAACAAAGATTTGAAAAGGTGCTGTGGCTGCAGTAATTCCACAAGTGAGCAGGAATTTTCAAATTCTCCCATACTGGAAGACCAGGTGTCTTGTTTCTGGGGAAAGCCTAGCCAAAATTTTATCACAGTCTGTACATAGACCAGAGTCTGCTACTTGAGTAGTCCCAATTGTGGAGCTATAAGAAGTAACAATTGGCCAGCACAGATTTGTTTAGAAAAAAGAATCTAGCTTCCTTTTGATAAGATAATCAAACTACTTCAAAGGAAAATGATACATGTTACATACAGACCATGACTTCTCTAAGGTTTTTGGTATTGTTTTGCCTCATAGCAAAGTAACTGAGTCTGCACGAAATCGCAGGATAGCTCAAACACTTGTTAACAGTGCTCTCAAGCCCAAGTTTCTAGCCAAACCAAAATGGGATTTTCATTATCATATGAAATCTGTGTTGCTTCATTTGTGACAGATAAGATACTTTCAGACACAGCCAGGAAAGCTGGTATTACACAAGTGGCATACTCTCAAGTGCAGAAAATACAAGACCATAATGCAACAGCAGAAACGGCCTCACTGGACATCAGCATGCTGACTTGGATGAGAGCATACTGTTCCATAAAGGATAGGAGTCTAATGACAAAAATGAAAAGGAATTTGAGCATCAGTCCTCAAAGGAGCATGGGATTAGAGAAGCACAAAGCAAGTACGCTGCTGTTAAAAAAAGAACTGCAGAACAACAAATACGGTCTACTCGACATCAGCATTGTCCCATTCTGCACAAGATTTCAGGAAAACACAGACATAATTAGGCTGAGGTTTCACAGTAGCTTCAGTCAATTTAGTTGCTGGCTGTCACAGTCCCACTCTCTGCCTCCCACTGGCTTCAGTAGCGATGTGACCGGTGCTTGCTGGCAGCACTACATCAACAGAAAACCTACCCTGCTTCAGAAAAAAAAAAATGTTTTCTGCCAGTCTGGAGCCTTTGTGAGTCACCTCAAGCACTGATGGGAGCCAGAGAGGCAGGCAGTCATAACAGCAGCAGTCAGATAGCTTAAACTGTTAGAGAATGGCAGTTTAGTTCTGACAAAAGCAACAAGTAGGCTGAGGTACACAAGCACGACCCATGTGATGAAGTAGAATGAATCCGTTTGCTTAAGCCACAGAACGCATGACTAAGATGGAGGACACGGCTACAACTGCAAATCGGCACAAGAGCTTTCTGAAAACCAAGAACAGTTCACTAGAGATGGGAAAACAGAATCTGCTCTATTTGTAGCAAAGATGACGTCAGGCATTAGGACAAGCATTTTAGTTATAAAGACTGTGTGCTGTAGCACTCCACTACCTACAGGGGGGACATCCTCAGAGCACTTAACAAATTTTCTTATCATCAGAACAGGAGATAGTTTTGATAACAGCGTGGATTTCCTTATTAAACACAATTCTAATTACTTTATCCAAGTCCAGGGCAGTGTACACAACACAGGTAAAAATGTCATTTAAGAATGCAGCAAAGGTACAGTGAGACCAACAGCTAAACAAGTAGGATAACTTTCCTAAAGCACCATACAGCTTAAATGTCCAGTTTACTGTTCTGTCTCACGTGAAGTCCTGGAAGAACAAAATAAACCGTGCATCTCTGCCCTAAAGGATTATTTAGGTGCTTACTTACTTAATCCATCAGCAACATCGTAACTGTTCTCCTGAGAAGCAAAGCATGGATGAGCCCATTTCACCCTCACTAACATTTGGTGGAGTTTACTAAATTCAGACACTAGCAGCAACTATATTATAGTGTACAGGGAACCCGATAAACACAGGTAACATATAATTCACAAAATTAAAGAACCCTCAAGGTGAAACTAACCTCATAAAGAGCACAGCTTTGAAGATTACAATTGCTATATAAGCAGAACTACAGACTTATCTAATTGCAGCATCTCAATCACACAAGAAGGAAATTCAAAAACAATCTGGAAGCTTTTCTGGTGCAAAGCTGTATTAGAAAAGTCACAGGCAAGGCACAGACCCCAAGTTCTGAAACAGGGTTAAAGGATGTAAAATTGAACACTTCTGAAAAAAAAAGTGCCATTCCTTCATGCTTGCACTTGTCCAAAGGAAAAAGAGAGCGAGCAAATTCCTGTATAAAAACTGTTAGAAAATGAAAGGTTATGAACATTACAAACTGGACAGCTTGAATCAAATTTTGCAATACTTAGGAAAACCGGTAATTGCTCTCCAGGAAGTTTTATCAGGCATAGAAAGTTGGGTCAAAACTTTGTGGGAGGCTCAATAAAACTAATAAAAATGCCTTTCTAGGAAAAAAACCCAAACGACTACAAGATCTGGAGGTTTAAATGAAACCTGTTCAGCTGCTGAACAACAGCAATACACTGAAACTGCTACCAGGAGTCAGTGGGGGTGTTTGTTTCCATTTAAATAAAATCCACTCTTACGATATAACAAATTTTCCTGCTGCTGCAGATTAAGCTGATTGAAAATTTACTCTCAGATAAAAGGCAAAGTGAAAGAAACTACACAAGGTTTCCCCTTCTCCTCCTGCCAGACCCTGTGCTCAGGCTGTCCAGTTAGCAAATCCTGCAAAAAAAAACAGCTCTAGGTTTTCTCTAACGTATTAGCAAATGGAAGAGGCACACGAAAGAATCTGGTGAATCCCAGAGCAGGGCAAGGTGGCATGTGGAAATCGGGAAGGAAGCATGAACTCCCCCATACTGCTGGCAGCAGTAAGCTATTATAATTGCCTCTCATATAACTTCACCTTTCCTTTACATGCCTGTAGCCAATCTGGTTCTCCAAACACCCATTTATGCCCGGAGATGGGAGGCACAACTTCTTGCAGTAGGAGTGCTGGCCGTGAAGTATTTGCCCAAAACCCTCCCACAATACTCAAAGCTGCTGCAGGGAAGTTTGCCTTTCAGGTGACACACCAGCCTCGATTACTTAACTACTCTGATGCAAGAATAAAAATTACTTTTGTCCGCGAGGAAAATTACATATATTTAAAATAAAAGAACATACCTAGGGTACCTTTACGCCACTCACCAGCCGAACAGGGCACAGAATCGCAAGCACGGTCCCTGGCAGACCGTGAGGGGCAGCACGCCCTGCCCGGCCCGGCTGATTGACAACGGCGGCCGGGGCGCTGCCCGCGCAGGGAGCGCCGGGCC
>WEIU01000721.1:518308-546690 GCA_013389925.1 Aegithalos caudatus | reverse complement strand
AAAAAAAAAAAAAAAAAAAGACAATATGTGAATTAACCAGAAAATTACTGATGGATTCAACTGTCAAGAAAGATGTTAAAAGTTCAGTTGATAATAACTCACAAGTATTAACATAAGTTCTTCAAGTAAAAAGCTCTTTAGCAAAATGAGACCTAAGTATATACAATTGTCAGAAGCCAAAATATAACAGCCTGAAATCAGAAATCCAAATCTTTTTATTAAGCAAATCTGCTTAAACCTTGAAACTACTGATCAAGGATCATATTGGATCACTGTGATCAAGGGTCATTGAAAATTTTCAGTTCAGGATCCATGTCTGCTTACAGTATATAGGGAATTTTTATATAGTTGTTGGAAGCATGACCAGAGATGTCTGTAAGAAACTCTGTGGTCTGTTTCCTGCATAGCTCATCACAAGGGCTCCTTTAAAGTGTCTGTGACATTCAGTGGCACAAAGCAGCTCCCGAAAGAACCTGTACCCGCAGAAACCATGCTGTCTATGGATAATACTAAATGAGCAAAACACTGTAATGGCAAAGTTTGGTTTGCTTATCAGGACTGCTGTTGTTCAAGCTAGAGCATTGCAATGACAGCTATTCATGTTAGGAAGGCTGTATGCACATAACATAATTATTCTGTTGTGCAGAGTGTTCCTGGTATAGACATTGTCACAGTGTTATGTGGGGAAGGTACTGTGGAAAAGTGGTGAAAGTAGAAATTCCCTTCTTAATTACTCCAGACAGGCTCAGAGCTGTGACAGGTGAGATCCTGGAAGTCCAAAGAGATAGGACACTTCCATTTCTAGATAGCCTGCCTTGTCCCTCCATGGAGGTTATCATCCCCAAGACAGAGCTGGCAGAAGGGAAATGTTGGAGTGTACCTCCTAGCATCTTATTTCAGCACTTGAAGTATTGAATGTTATTGAATATTATTGTAGTTTTTGTAGCTACTGCCTAGTGACAGTGTGTGTCCCACACAGTCCCTACTCACTGCAGTCACTCCAGCAAAATAAAGCTGTACAATCCCAAGGCCTAGAAGCAGAAGACATCTCTGTGTCACAATCATCATTCTGCCATCAAAACTTTTTAGCAACTCATCCTGCATTTGAATCTGACATTTTAAGAGTAATATTGCATTCCAGCAGGTTGCATATTTAGCTATGATTTATTTGAAATGGCTTTTTGAATCTTGAAAATTTCAAAGAAAGCTTTATCTTTAGTATTTCTACAGTGCTGGATAGCCAGCTCACTGTGTATACTGTACCTACTAAGATTTTTTTTGAATCATAATGTGTTTCTAATTCCACACTGTAAATGCTAATATTTTCCTTGCTACTTCTTCCTTATCTGCTAGTTATGACTCAGAAGACAAGATCTCTATGCTCTTCCTGAGCTACAAGTTTTTTACCACCCTGACTTCAGTTTTCTGCCTTAACCTTATAGGGCTTTTAATTGGGGTATTTGAAGGAGTTGAGAACAACTATCTTTCTTGCTTGGCTTTGAAAAAAACAATTTTGCTATTTGTTTGCTTCAATGATTACAGTGAGAAGAATTGTTCACAGATATGGGAAGCATTTAAAAATGCATTTATTAACAAGGATCCTTGCAGCATTCTACCTGAGGATTATGAATTATTTATCAGCCTCACATTCCACACAATTCCACCTAACAAGGTAATATTTTTTTATGTTAATTGCCCTGTGACGTACAACAGATTTTACGTGACACTGTTCAAAATTGATGAGTCATTCTGTAGCTGATTTGTGAGTCATTCTTTTTGACCGGTTAGTAGTTTATAAACTAGACTCTGTAGTTTATAAACTAGACTCAGACTTGATAGCATGTTTCAATATGTTTGGCTCCATTTATTTTATACAGCAACTTCTCAGCAATGTCTCTCTTTTAATACTACAGAGATCCCCCATTTTTCCTGCTGTGCTGGGAGCTCTGCATAGTCCCTGAACTTCCACTTCTACTTTTCCTTAAGTTAGCTGCTCTGGCTTCAAATGCTGTGCCTGCTATCATCTTTTGCTTTTACTGCTCACAGTTAAGTCTCATGACAGTGACATGTTAAACATTGACACACTGAACAAGCAAAAGCAGAAATGAGAGGGGACCTTGTTCTGTGCCAGAAAGCAGTAAGGGTTTGATGTGCTGGCAACTACAAAGAACTGTGAAGGTGCAAAAGACAAGTTGTGATTTAACACAGTTTTTCCTCTAGCACAATTATTCCTCATTTCTAAGTTATAAGCTAAACCAACAAATACTACTGTCAACATAGCTTAATTCATGAGGAGTTCCACAAACACAGAAATCTAGACATATGATTTTTTTTTTTCACACCATAAGCCGACATAGCAACGTGAGAGATCTCTGGTAACATATATCTGGCTTATAAATAACTTCCTTTTTTCTCCTTCCCCTAAATCTGTCTGCTGAGGCAGGCAGAGATAGGTCTAACTATATTTAAAATAGGACTATATCCCTTCTCATCAAATTAGTACTGTTTCTCAAGTCACTTGTGATCAGAATTTATACTCCAAAAAATAAAAAATCTTTGTTCCTTTAAAGAAGTAGCTAACATTTCTGGTTATTAGCTTGATTTTGAAAGAAATACCAAAACGTGTTTTAAACTGTTTTCAATACCCCATAATCTCATTGTGTCCACACCCAAGTGTTGGTACATTTCTTCTCTATGTTTTTTGTTTTTTTTTTTTTTCCTAGTCTCTTTTCTGGGAAAATAATCAGCTACTAGTCAATAGCTTTGCTAACAGAGGACGTCGCTTCATGTCTTTGGGTGACACTCTGTTTGGCTTCGTTGGAGATTTTCTGAACTGGTGTGGGCAGGCAGACAGCCCTGGTAAGACAATGAGTGCTGTGTTAAACATTTATCTGTAAAACCATAATGGAGACCAACTGCTGTGTTCTGGAGAAACTAGATTTGCTCTTACCCCACGAAAAATCAGGGATAGTTTCATTGTCTCGGTCTTTGTTGTATCATGAATATTTAACACTGCAGTCAGGGGAGCACACTGTGAAATCTGAATGGTCCTGCAGTGGGGATAAACCTCTTTCTCAGTCATCTGAGCCTGGAGCTCCCTACATCTCAGGAACAGAATTAGAACAATTTCAGCCAAATTACTGAATCCTCAGAATGGAGCAGTTTGTGTAAACTACAAAGGATGGAAAATTTTTGAAAAAATACAACCGCTTTCAGTGCTATGCCAAATGATCTTGTGGGTTCAGTGAGTAATGCACAAATGTATTTAGTTCCCTTCTAAAGTCAATTTTTATAGTCATTAGAATCTCTCTAATAGCACAAATCACATGCCTTTCTACAGGACTGGACTATGAATCCTGCCCTACCACAATGGAATGTGAAAACAATGCGGTGGAATCTTTCTGGAGGATGGCCTCAATCACTGTAAATATTGTATTAATGCTGACTTCATACATCTGCAAGTGTGTCCGGGGTGGTTCAGGAAAACATTGCTAGTTCAAAACAGATTTAAACGTAACTCTACTGGATTATTTCCCCTGATACAAAAACACTGTTTTAGACTGGCTGTAGTGTTTTAGCAAGAAGAACGTAATATTCACCTTAGCTAGATAATATGTTAAAATTCTGTTAGCTTTGTTAATATAAAACATATACTAAGCACAGTAAGCACACTGACTGTACTGATTACAGGTCCTAAGTGACGTTTGGCAGCCTTGCTGAAAACCCTTTACTCACAGATCATACTCAACAGAGAATGTCAAAATGCTTGCTGAATAAACTATTTATAAATGTGAGAAAATAGTTTGAGAAGAACCATAGAATTAAACCATATCTTTATTGGCTCCTGTCCTTTTTACTGCAGTGACCTGCTAGGATGCTAGTCTAGTATTATTTTTGCAGTTCTGATATTCTTCGTGGTAAAATTCTTTCCTTGTTCACTGTTGTTTGCAATAAAATACCAAGTTGTGTGACAAATCTGTGAGATCTGAAAAGCATTGTTTTCTGTTGCAGTATGCACAGCAAAGCTCTGGGGTGATACATGTTCTGCTGAATGGTTCTGCAGATAGAGGAGCTTATCCACAGCCAGGGTAAGAGAACTGACTGATTTCTGTGTAGAGTCTGATGACAACAAAAAAGAAAAGTCAACCAATTATTTGGGTCTTTTGCTGTACCAAGTATGGGAAGTGTAGCTGAAAGGACCTGTTGCATCAAAGTCTGCTGAGTTGTGGGGACAACTGTTAATTGTCCCTAGCTGAAGGAATGGATGGAAGCAATTCTTTCAATTCATGCATTTTACAAACAGCTGTGGCAAGCACAATGAATGCTCTGAAAGCTGCCCTCAAGTCAGCCAATATACTGTGGCAAAATGTGAGTGTCTTCAAAAAGATGAGTGTTAACAGAATTTCTTCTCAGGGACATGCTCAAGTAGAGGATATTGTTACAAGGCATGTAGCTTTTGTTAGGCCTTTGAGGAAACGTGTTAAGTTCTAAAGGGAAAGTATTTCTCCATGGCCAAGAGTGGACATAGTTTGAAGTCTATCATGGTTTCAGAAAGCAAAAAAAAAAGTTTGCTGAGGAGGGTAATAGCAAAGGTCCTCTTCTCCTTAGATTCTTTTATATTAAGGACAGGTGTATTTTTTCCTGATTCAGAGGTATACCACCATGCAGAAGCTCATCTCAGTTTACATTCAAAATTTATTGTAAAAGTACACCCTTTAGAACTTTTACTATGTGTCTGTAGTGACAGCTTACCTGTGGTAAAAAATGCATCCTTCATTACCTCAGCAACTTGTCCTGTCCAAGGCAGGTCAAAAAATTACATCTTTTAAAAACTTATAGAAGAGATCCTCATTCTCTGTATTCACTGAGGACTAAAAAATGACCATTGAAAAGGCAATTTTATCTCTGGATAGGAGAGAAACAAGAACCATCTTTTCTAAAACACCTCCTGACTACTCATCTCTGTCCCCCAAAACATCCATCTCTGTAAACAGCTTTCAGATAATCACAGACATGCAGTCCCCTTGGGTTTGTAAAGTGGTCAGTGGGGATCAAATCTTCTGCAGATGGTAATACCTGGCTGCAGGCCAATACCCAGAATCTATTATAGATTCCTTATTTTAGAAATGGATTCCTTATTTCTGTTAATTTACAGATTCCTTATTTCAAGAACATCTCACATTAATTCCACCAGTTCCCTGGGTTGCCAGTCTGGTGGTATTTTAACCAGTGAAATCACCCCTGGAACTCAGCCTTGCCAAGAAGAAAACAAAGCCAGTTACTCCATCTGTTTTCTTTGCTGTGTATCTTTTGGTCCATTTATGACTGAATTTGTTTAAGGGGCTCATGCTTGAAAAAATCTGGAAGTTGAATAATTAGTAGCAGAAGGTAATCTGAAAGAACTGTCTGTCTTCCTGATCATTTCTCTGTTTTTCAAGTATTTCTAAGCCCCTTTCTAAGTCTATCCAGTTTTAAAGTTTGTACATTTAAATCATAATTAAATCACCTGTTATCATTTCAGTTAAGATTTATTTTTCATTTCATGGCTCATTCACACAATATGAATTTAGTTGGCAGATTTCTTTAATAATAGTAGCCAGTTCAAAAATTGGTTTTACTGAAGTAATTTGTACGTTGTTCGTCCACAATTTCTGACACTTATGGTTAAAGATTTCTCCAAATTTGGGAGCNTTGGTGTGTATTTTTTTTTTTTTTTTTTTTTTTTTTTTTTTTTTTTTTTTTTTTTTCTTTCTGGCAATAACATATGCATTAGTGAGTAAATGAGTTGGAATCGTTATTTTTTGTTAAATTTTCACTATGTGTTGGATAGGCTTGGACACCTTGGACAGAAAGGCAAACCTGCTGATGCTGCTACTGGTCTCTCTGGTCAGCCACCACCATACCAGACTTGACCAGAGAATGCAACTCTTGGTAGTTGTCCTCCTGTCCCACTTCTCCAGGAATTTAAAATAATTTGCTAACTTCATGAACCAACAGGCACTGGCAAGCAACACACATGCTGTGCTTCCGTGGCACACCCCTGGTGTTTGCCTGAGGTTTGTCCCTGCTGGTCCCATCCTGGAAGTGACAACAAACAGCCCCTTCTTCTCTGGTGAGGTCTCAGGACATTTAAAGGGCTAAGAGACACCATAGTGCTGATATAGATGTTTCAGATGACACATGATAGACAAATTAGAGGAGAGATCTTAGACCAGGCATTCAGTGAGGACACAGCCCTTACAAGCTTTCTGAGGGAAAAAACCCTAAAAGATTGGAAATGGTTATATTTCATCTTGCTAAAAGGGTTATAAATCTGTGGCTTTGAAAAGCCGAGCATCTCACCAAAAAAATCAAAGCAGAGACATTAAAATCAGCATTTGGATTTCATATCTTCTTATATTAGATATTATAAGGAAGTATAAAATGCTTTTTGTTTTGCATTTTTAAAAGTTCATTCACTTTTAGGTGAATTAATTAATGCAGAGGAATAAAAGACTATTCCATTTTCATGTTCTTTATAGTTCAATATTTTTTTTTCTTGAATCAGTTTTTTTGCAGATTATGAAATACCTAATCTCCAGAAAGACAAAATCTCACAAATTGTCATTTGGGTTGTGGATGATATTGGAGGACCAGATATGTAACTTTTGTCTTAAAAAAAAAAAAAAAATCAGTTTCTCCCTTTTGGACCTGTCTTTAAAATTTCACCTTATCTTTCTGTTTGATTATATTTGTATACTACTTAAAACAAAGTATTTTAGATGCTTTCATGAAAACAGAAGACACAACCTGCCATTCCCAGAGAGTGTAGAAATACCATAATTAGAGAAAAAATATAATTAAATTCTAATAAGAGATCTGGAGCCAACTCGGTTAGATGTGTGCATGGATCTCAGATGCTGCATGAAGATAGAGCATGAACAGTTTTACTAAGTATCAATCTAAATTTCAGATTAAGTGCTGATAAGTGATATTTCTTTCATCTTGATGTATACATTCTTTTAATTTTCCCCTGTCTTAACTGAAAATTTGTAAAAGCAGGCAAATACCAACAGGCAACTCTTTTTATCTCCATAATTAATCCAGCAATAAAATGTAGGCTTTAGAGTGTCCAATTTTGCTGGTAATTTAATTAAAGTGAACAAACAAATAAGTAATAAACAAATAAAACTGATCACTCCAAACAGAATAGTCTGTTGTGTATTTTACCACAATGCTGTGGAGTCTACATAGTTCAGATTAGCATTTCTCAGTCTGTCTCTCTAAATCAAAGAATCATATCCTCTGGGAGGGAAAAAACCTACAGCTCATTGCTGCAAAAGTTGCCCTTTTTACAAAGAAAAGCTAAGAGAAGCACTGAATCTTAATTTGTGTTTCAGTAAATGCATGCATAAGAGTAATTGTATATTTTTATTAATTTTTTCCTACAATTACTTTGTTGGCCTCCATATGATTTCTTTAGTCATGAGTGTTTACTCACCAGCAGATAAGTAGGACTGGCCTTAATACTCTATGTGCAAGTTTAGAGTTCTCAGTAGACTCTGTAAACTTTCTTGTACTGATTGGAGTACAAATTAAAAGATCAGTGCTAGAAACAGGAACAGTGTTTAGGATTGTTTACATGTTTTTCCTCTCTGTGGTTTTTCTATTATTCAACATTCAAGAGAGAGAACAAGCTCCTAACAAGTATAATTCTCATTTATTGTGATGAACTTATTCTGTGAATTCAGATACCTTCAGCTTTATCACTACCTAAATAGTTGCCAAGAATATTACAAACAAAACACTTACCATTTTACAAAATTATTTAGGTCTTTTTCTGTCTAGTCAAATTAAATGTGGGATTATTGGTGAATAGAATCTGAAAATGCTACACTGGCTGAAGCTAATCTTCCAGACTCTGTAAACGAAGGATAAATTGTGAAACAACAGTAATGTAAGCAAATGAAGCATAAATAGCAATGAACACCATTCTTCTGGAGGTGTTATGGAATACAGAAGAGGCAAAGTATTGGGGATTTACTTTACTAATTCCATCAAGTTCAGTGAAAAGTAATTATATAACAGAAGATGTGCAATAATATTGAAATCCTCCCTCACAGAGATTCCTGTGGAACTCGTACTGTAAAGACATTAGAAACCAGGCTGGAAACTCTTGGTTACGATGTTACTTGCACTGACAATCACAAGTAAGTAAAAACCTTTTATCAATATGCTGCACTTGCAGAAGCACCTTATCTGTTTTGATTCTTACTGTTCCATTCTGAAGTGCCATTAATGTCATGTCTTCAGAAGGGACTGATGTGCTGGAGGGATGATGTCACATTTTTCAGACTTGGCAATTTTTGGTTGGGAATTGAGCAAAATGTTATGTCTTCTTGTATGATTGAGTGGAACATTGTACCTAATGTCAGACACAGAGGATGGCCTCATGTATTTGGATTTATAATCTAAACAACAGTTAAAAACACTATTGAATGTCTGCAGAATTACCAGTTATTCACAATAGGTTTCACATCTCTAGTCATTCCCATAGGTTGTAAGATAAATTTAATGAAGGGAAGATTTAAGCATGATAGTAGTGTGAATTTGTTTCATTTTTTTCATGTTTTTTTCCTCAGTTGTCTGCCTGAAAGGTGGTAAATAAAATGGTATTTTCACAGGTCTGTTATGTTCTTACTCTGCCTGGATAATCCTGATGATTTTAAGTGTGCCCTTTCATCGTAAGTAAAAGAAGTTCAACCTATCCTCAGTGTCATTACAACTGAGTAAATTATGCAGAAGTCAATATATTCCCCATATGCAATACACAGTGGTCTTGAATTTGTTACTTACTGTGGATGGAGTTAGCATTTTTAGTCACAAATTGTGCACAGCTGTCTCTTAGTACCTGCTGTTCATAATTAGATGTTAATGGGTTCTCATTGATCACACAGTAACACTGTATCACTGATGATGTGAAGTTTGTCACTGTTCTGATATAAAATCTATTAAAAATTTTCTCAGTCTGTCATTAATATAATTTCTTGAATAATGAAAGTATAGATCAAATGGCAACAGATCTAAAGGACATTTCTTCAGCTACTGGAATTTTCAGATCTAAATTTTGAGGAAGTTTCCTTTTAATCTTCCATTTTGTGTGAAACTTAATCTCTATATTTTAATGTACTTACCTTGGGCCAGTGAGTTATCTACAGATATGCAGATTACATCCAAGACATAACTTCTTAATTAGCAAGCATTGCTCCCAAACTCCTTGCTTATCCATGTTTATCTATATTATATAAGGAGCATTAAATCAATTTATTATGTATTTCAATGAATTTACAGTAATCTTTACTGTTTTAAATTCTATGTTTCTTAATCTATATGCTGTGGCATATATAGGTAAAAATAAGATACCTGAATGAGAACTTCCTCACTGTTTGGAATGTTGTAGAATATATAGATACATAAACACTGTTTTGTAGTTACATTCTTTTTATGGATAATCCATGCTTTACTTCTTACTGTCCTTTCTTCCCTGTTCACGCACATGCAAATTTTTGTTTGTTGATACCTGTGTGATATTGCAATGATAACTTCTGCTATGAAAGTCCTAATTTGCTATCCCTGCATATTGCAGCAGAGAGGTGCAACTCCACCTGGGAGGGGCTGTAGTGCTTCATGCAGTACAGAAAAGGAGGTGGATATCACCTTCTGTAACACATGTCCAGTTTTTGGTATACACTTACAGAGAAAGTGAGTATTCCCTGTTCTTGCTGGTCACAGGAAACTTTTACTCATCTTGCAGTACAACATGTATTCTCACATGCAATTTGTGTCCTAGCACCAGCATACAAATGTCATGAAAACGGTGAGTTTATAGATACCACTGATAGCTCCAGACTTCTTCTAAGCAGTAGATGATAGAACAGACTTCCTGTTAGGGTTTTGGTTACAAATTGCCACTTGCACAGTGAATTAAAATAAGATTTCCTTGTTCTGCCACTGAATGTTAAGGCTTTTGTTCACATGTCAAACGAAAATACAGTTATCTCCTTCAAAATAATAGCTGTGAACATAGTGGCAGTATTAAGAAACTGGAAGAAAAAGCACTTCACAGGACTTGGAAAAATACAATATTGTATTGAGCTCTTAACAGAAGATTTTTCTCCTTTACCAGGTTTTAAAAAATTTTCCTCAAAGTTTTGTGCTGTGGGTATGTTACTCGCTGAGGAAACCTGGGCGAGAAGGCTTTTGGAAACCATTAATGTGTTTTTCCTTTCAGCTAAGGGATGAGCATGCAGTTCTGCAGCATTGCCACATGGCGTTTGCAGTGTGTAAGCAGGGGAGCAGCCGCCCCTTCCTTCCCATCCATGTCGGTACTCAAAGTAACATAATCCCTGGTGTCTTTGAAACGCCAGTCTCACACTCTCCTGGGGTGACTCCTGAGCAACTCCGCTGTTGTCCTCCTCCTTAGGAAAACTTTCCTTGTTTATTTCCTTCATGAGCACTGTATTCCATCCTGTATGCATGGCACTGTAATAGGTTTGATTCATTTCATATCTATCCCAAATCACAATATAACTTCCCAATCTGAATGCAAAACTATGATTGCCTCTCCCTGAAATTTAACTTAAATAATTCAAGCCAATGAGTACTTACATTCTTCTCAAAATCACTTACTTCTCTGCACTAAACAACACCACCTCCATTGAAACTAGCTGCCTTTTCAGAAAGAACCTTAGGCATATAAATGATTTGATTATTATCTTCTTAGGTACGTTTTCTGTGTGGATGGATCCCTGTTCTGTGGTGATCCATTTACTGATGTGGGGGCAGTTTGGTCAGTAAGGGTATCACTAACTGCAGTTAGGAAAAGTTGCCTTTGCAGAGTAGGTGCTCTCAGTGTTCAAACATCGATGGTAAATGTGGAACAGGCATGCAGGGTGTCATGCATCCCCTTTCATGAGGGCTGTTTGCTATTGCAAGGCTGATAGCTGCCCTCTCAGCCTCCAGAGAATAATATTCTCAGCCCAAAATCATGAGAGTTGGACGGGTGACTTTATGTCACCACAACTTCTGTCACATTGGCATAGCAAAGCAGAGAGCTGGGTTAGGGTAGCAAAGGATGGCCTTGGAGGTGCTGTAATGTACTTGGGGCTTCTTGCATGGTGGTGGTGCCCCTTAACTCCTCTCCAGACTAGAACTATGCTCCTGCTGAGTCAAATATGGACTTCGGCTTGTTAAGGTGACACCCTGTTAGAAAAAAACTTGTGATTAAAAAATTACCCACTAGATGGCAGAGATGGCTTACAAATGTAAGCAGGAAGGAAGCCAGATGCAAGCTGTTAGGGTTGGTATGTTATTACTTGCGTTATTGCAATGTCAGGGGGTCATAGAAGTGGATCTGGATACTATTGCACCAAGTGCTGTAAAAATACAATCCTCCTCTGCTGTCTAGAAGAGCACTATAAAATCACAAGCTTAAGGCCAGAGACAGCAACTGGATGTGGAGAGACAAGAAGGTTCTTGTGTAAAGGTAGAAAGAAGAGTTCCCAGGGTTTTGCAAAGATATTCTGTTTATAGAATCATGACAGCCAAAGGGAATCTGTTGGCAGGCTCATATAAAGAAAGGCCACAGACTTCACCCTTGGCAACAAACCTCTGATATTTAAAAGAATCCTAACTCAGCTCTGTGCTGTGAACATCCTGTTTGTTTTCTCTTCTTCAGATCTGCACCAGCAGCACAAAGAGGACCTATATCTTCAGACAGAAGAGGCAGCTGGAACAAGCTCATGTTTGTTTCTTTTGCAGGCTTTTTGTTCAGATTTGCTTTACTGTACTGAGTTAATCAACTGAATCCATATCCTCTGTTTGCCTTAGCTGGCTATAAATTTGGCTTCAGCTAATTTCTAACAGCAGTTTCACCCTACTTTTGGGACTGACAAACCTGCATATTAAAACCTTGCATACTAGATACTGGGTTCTTTTAGTATCAGAAATTATTCCACTGCTGCTAGAAAGCCTCACCCTTCATTTTCTTTTCTTTTTCTAGAAGTTTGTTGTTATTTCCTCACCTTTATTCTCCAGACTTAAAATGAGAATACTTCCTGTTCACATATTTCAGAGAGAAAAATGATACTATGCCTGTCATACGTCACCCACAGAGGTTACTTATTTGTAAAACCATCGTAGCATCTGACCTTGGAAACTAAGTGACTGATTATCATGTTTTGGGAAGGCAGAACATAAGTTCAATTAGGAGAGATCTTAGATTGCTCACTTGATACAAGATGCAATAGGTAAGACAGTGGAAAAGTAAACTCATTTTCATAAGTGGTCCAGTACTTGGGCCAAACTTAAAAACTAGGGCACAGCAAGATTCTGGCTGCATACTTGCATGCAGTATTTTACCACATAATATGAATTGCTTCATCATCCACACAACTGTTTCTCAGCTGGCTGTTTCCTGGCCACTGGATAGCAAATAGTCAGAAATACCAGGTCTGGAAAGTTCCACAGTTTTTCCACCACTGTGTGATTTATGGTATATCGAATTCAGATAAGAACCTGCCAAGTCAGACATTGGCCTGCTTGCAGTGAACTCAGATAGCAGGGTTCAGTACACACTGAGGAGAGAGCAGATGCCAACATGAAGGTTTCTTGGGTTACTTGTGTGAATTCCAGAGCTCCAACTAGATGCTCCTCTAAACCACCGAGACATCCAGCTACCAGGACAACACATAAATCTTCAGAATAAAATAGCCATTCTACTAGAGAGTAACTTTATGTAGATATTTTTTGCACATTTTATGTTAGCTTCCGTATTATTTATTTGTGTTTGTATTAACTGGTTGCCAGGAAACTTGGAGAGGATGTGCCTGTTATCTCAGTGAATCTGATTTAAGGATCCATAGTAGATTCACATCCTTTCAATCCCTAATACAACTGTATTGTATTGTATGTTTGAAAGATTAAATATTTAAAATATGTTGTAATTGCTTATTTGTCTTGCTTCCCTGCCTGTAATAATCTTTAATTTGGTTTTAATGCAAATCTCTTTACATTGCATACATATTTGGGTTTGCCTAGGTCACAGGTTGGTCTAAGCTCCAGCTTGAAGGAATTTTGTATCTTTTCAGACACAAAAAAGTACTCAAAGTACAAAGGACTGAAATTAGAAGTTACAGACCTTTGAAAATCTGGGCTGTATAATGCCTCCTAATTGTTCCCTATCTGTGCTGTAACTTTAGTCTTTTGATTAGTTCCTTGAACATCCTCTTAATTTTTTAAAAAAATATATTATTTTTACAGCAGCTGACAGAGTAGTAAGAAAGCTATCTGTAATACAGTCACATCTCAGGTAGCTAAAGGCAAGAAATTTTGATCAATCTTCTATTTGCACTCAGCAGATCATATCATGACACCTTTTGGGCCACAGGCTGTAGAGATAGTGTGAGTGAGGCCCCCAGGTGTCCAAGCCATCATCAGGGCTGGTGTGTCCTACCCACAGACCTATGTGTGAGATCCAGAGAACAGCCTAATACCATTAACCAACCATGTGCCTCTTAGGCAACCTCCATCCACAAGCCAAGCATCCCAGCTGGCCAACTTTTGCTTTCCAAATTATGAAAGCTTTCCAGCTTCTGCATGTAATTGACTCTAGCAGCACAGTCGGTGCTGGCAGTTACACATGGTACCAAACACTCTGTAGAAAGTGCTAAATAATTCTGTTAAAAAAAAAAAATTAAAATACAAAGTAGGATAGCTACAATTTAAACAACAATGCATAACCTTATGTCAAAAATATATTTCATTATTTCTAATGTTCCTTCCTCTTTTTCCATTTCTTCAACTCAGTAGCAAAGACAGCAATTTCTTTCCTAAAACCTGTTCAATAAAGTGTCACAAACTTGCTTAAAAAACTTGGGACGACCTGTAAAGATTTTTAGCTAACCAACTAATATAGCTAGTAAAAAAACCATCAAGGCAAAGTTCTGGATGCATAGGTTTCCTGAGATTTTTAGAGGCAGCAGATTCCAATCTGAGTGTGAATCATTTGTTATGAGTTTAACATAATGGTTTTAATCTGTGCAAAAGAACAGTGGGACTGGCGTCTCAGAAGCTGAGGGGTAGAAGTGTCAGCAGAGGAAGAAACAATAAGGTCATTTGTTGCTCCCAGAGGGAGGGAGAGGCATGAACATGTCTTTTTTTTATTTCTACATCCATAGGGATGAGAATAATACTATTTACAGATATATGTTACACTTAAGTGGTGACAATCAGCCAGGTGAGCCTATGCTATGTCTTGAAAACTCAGGAAATGCTCTGATTATCAATGTCTCATGTAAGAGCTCTGCCAAATGTGGAGAAATCATACTGTCCAAAAGGCATCTGCTCTTTTCCTTAAACTCATGCAAGCCTGGGGAAGTTCACAAATATAGATATTCAAAATGTTTCAACCATTCGTATTTGTACAAGCAGTACTACAGAAACAGCTGTCTCCAGATGTGAATTTGAGGGAGAAAATGTTTCAGATGAAAACAATATGTATATCACTTAATTTTGAGTCCTGTCGGATGCCAGAATTCTGTGTAAATCTATTAATATCCAACTACTTATGGCAAATGAAAACATCATGTATGGGAGCATTACAAGGTGTTCTGCATTTCTGCAGACAGACCTGTGGAAGCTACTGAGACTAAGGCAGTATTTCCTACTGTGTCCATTTTGTGGACCACTTAAGAACTCAGTTATCCCACATTCCTCAGTCCTATATAGAAGTTAATATAATCTCCCCTCCTAATAACCTACTTTTTTCTTTTAGCTACATGCATTTTAGTCATTGTATCAGACAGAAGCTGAACTCTAATTCAGAGTAGTTCCTTTTTCCAGCATGTATGTGCATGCACACATATGCATATGCTCACACCTGCTCTGTCTATTTTTAAATGCAAACTCTTGAATGCTCTGGAGTAAAACGTTGTGAGAATAAAGCGAGGACAACTTGATCACCTCTCTGCCCTTTTTATGCTGCCAGTGTTTATTTTTGTCATATTAGTCTTGATGTGATATTCAGCTGACATGACTATGTTTTCAATCAACGATCTTAAATGTAGTAAAATGTGACCTGAAACCTCAAAAATTTGAATAATACTTTATGTTCCGTGAAAGCTAACTCTTTTGATAGTGTTTTTCTCAACTGAATTACTTAGAAATAATTCTGATGTATTTTTCTTCAACAATAGTGTGAAGTGGAAGACGAGTGCTTTTAGCAGAGCCAACAAGTTTGGTTTAAAATAGCACAGTATGGGGAGGCACAGTATTTTAATTTAGCCAAATGTCAGGGTGGCTCAAACACTTCACAAGCTTTTTTTGATTTTCAGGTTTTTCCTAATTCCAGCTTCTGCCCAGTCTAAATTTACATGCAATTTTATGTAAGAGGCAAAGAATACACGGTCAAATTTTGTTTATAATCTGCAGCCATCTGATTTTCTAACTTCCCAGAAAATAATGAAGGCAAGCTCAGGGATCCTCATTCCCTTACAGCAGCAGCGCAGTTCCAGTGCAGGCTGGCAGGGAGATTGGTGCAGGAAATTGGAGCCTGGGAGTGTGGCACGTACGTCCCCTCCCAGCGTGCCAGAGGGCCCGTGCTGCCTGGCTGCCCCCCTCCTCCTGCCTTCTCCCTTTCTCTGCAGCCACAGCCAAGGTGAACCTTATCTCCCTTCAGATGAGTTACTTCGTATTTTTAGCAAAATACGTGAGCGGAAAACGATGCTGTTGGAAATTCGGTAAGGGGAAAACAAAGGTGGAAATTAGAGTACGCATTTCCTTCCAGCAGCAGGCAGTGCTGTGAAGTTAGTGGTCTCTCACTTGTGACCATTTGACTAGGAGTACCTGTGGGCTGTGGAACCAGTAAGCGTGGTTAATTCCATAAGTGAAGACAGAGACAATCCTCCAGAATCCTCCAGTATGTCTGGAGTATCTTATTCCCTTTGTTACAATACTTAACAAAGAAATATTTTAACCCTTGTAAATGGGTTTGTCTGGGCACCTCTCAGTGATTAGACTTGGTATGGGCATGCATCAGGCATAAATGCTTTGATAAATAATTGAAAAAAGAATCTAAGTACTGCAGGCAGAAAGCAGAACTATAAGTCAAGACTGCCAAATTCTGGATTACTAAACTGGAGGAAGATTTTTTTTTTCCCATTTGCAGCAGGTAAAGTCAAGAGTGCCAAAGAAATGCCAAAGAAATGCCAGGCCAAATTCTGGATTACTAAACTAGAGGAAGATTTTTTTTTCCCATTTGCAGCAGGTAAAGTCAAGAGTGCCAAAGAAATGGCAGGCATTCTATGTGCTGCACTGTGTCGAGGTACAGATGTGGAAAAGCTCCTACATCACTTTGTGCTATTTTGAAGAGCAGCAGGCAAAGAAGCAAATGAGTAGAAATAAGTATCCTATGGAAATTTCAATCTTCTGATACCAAATTCCAACTGTAGGACATGCTGGCCTATGTTGAGCTTCATTTTTACTTATCCCTTTGCTTTGATGAAAGGTACCAGAAAATCCAGAGCTGATATTTCCACAACTCAGAATGTATGCTCTGGACTTTCACCCAGAGCTTTCTGTCACCACTGCACATTAGCATGAGGTTATATGACCACTTGACATATATCACTTGAAAAAAATAGTTAAAGACAGTAATCATAACAAATAGTCTTGTAAAATGCAGTTTAAATTGCCAGAAAAAATATTTCTACACATGTATACCAAAGCATATTTTACATAGTTGTCTACTAGGCAAGATCTTTGTCAAGTTTTTTGGGTTTTGACCTTTGAGCCATTACATTAAGCCTTTCCAAGTGGCATACCTACCCTGTATAGTTCTTTCAGGAGTAATTGTGCTATTTACACATTCTTGGAATTTGAGAGCCTAATTCTGTATCAACTTTGTTTCCTTGGCTGCCTCAGTGGGATGGAAGCCTTATGGGTATTTCTCTTCAGAATGTGTGAGCAGCATAACAATTAGTACTGGCTAGAAAACAAGCACTCAGTTTCATGAAAGTTGGTCAGATTACTGCATGCGCTTTTCCTCTGCACTAAATTAAACCTTGAGAAATGCTTTGCACAAGAAAAGTACAGCAGCCTCATTAGAAATCATGGTAAGATCCCTCACTGATGGGGTGTAGCTTTGGTACAGCTCTCACTTGCAAACTCGACTATCACAGTTGTTTAAATTTTTTATAAATTAAATATGTCTTGACTAAAAAATACTTTCTTCATATCCCAATTCAGGTAGAAAGACTGAGTCATTAAACATGGGTCTCCCACTCTGCAGAGCAGTGCTTTAAACAGTACACTTTGGAATGTGTTTTTCTAGTTGGCCTAGGACATAATTTTCTGACATGTCTCAATAGAAAGGCATAACCAAAAGTAGTGAAGGTGATACAACAGAATGAAGCTGCCTGTTTCCCCAAACTGTTCTGGAGCTACCCCACCTCCCTCCCTACCAGAGCAGCATGTTTGTATGTAGATCTCTTGGCATGTTGCCTTGTTTGTTGACAAAATCAAGGTGCAACCCCCAGCAATGACTTTGCTTTGTTACAAACCCACCACTTTGGCTAAAGGAAAAAAAAAAAAAAAAAAAAAAAAAAAAAAAAAAAAAAGGAATTGCAAAATACAAGAAGCAGCACTGGTGGCAGCAGGAAATTCTTCAGGAACAGCAAAGCTCAGGATGCACCTGTAGAAGGGCCAGGTTCTCCAAGAGAAGGGGAAGGAGCAGATGGGATGACACTGAAGAGAGCCAGCAGGGGAAACAAGCACAGAAATGGGAGGAAGACTCTTGATCCAAAGAGGATTGGACCCTTTGGGATCTTTGTTTACAATAAACAAAGAAAAAAAGCAGTGCTTGGTGTCTGTTGGCCTGTCTCAGAGAGAACAGCACCGTCAGCGCTGTCAGGGCTCCAGCTGGCGACAAGCGAGCTCGCAGAGCCAACACGCGGAGAGGCTGGGGCTGCTCAGACAGACAAGGGAAAGGAACCAGGCTGTGCATGTCTGCATGGAGAATGATCAAAGAATAGCTGCTTCCAAACAGCCCTGCCCTGGACATGAGCTTTAAATGCACATCCAGTCATATTGTATTCATTTGTAAGGCAGTCAAAACTGGATCAAAGTCAAATCGGACTGAAGGACAGATGTCGCCTCTTCTGAGACTGCTCAGGGTATGTCTCTGCTCTTGTCAGTGCATTTCACCAGTTGCTTGATTCTGCTGAAATAATATGACTGTTCATAAGTCACATCCTAGAAAGAAACAATTTAAAATCTGTCATTCCAGTGCCATTTCAGCAGAGCATAACAGCAATGGAAAAAACAGGCAATTAATTCAGGAATCTTAAGCTCTGTTATTGGTCTTGAAAAGCTCCTACCTCTTATGCTATCTCCATAGCCTAGTGTGAAACAATGTCATATAAAAAATTTGAGATAGCTTTCTATGGGATGCCTGGTAGGAGTTTCCTGATCAGGAAGATTTTTAGAGAAATTAATATATATATATGTAAAATTTAAAAAGCTTTTTAAAACGTCCCTGAACTGTTAATTAAACAAGAACTTCACAGGAAAACAGGCAAACAGGAATAACCATCCATATGAAGATAAATGTAACTTACCAGGCAATCAGAAAGATTTTGTAAGTTAATTTACTGATCAGGAGAATTTAGCACTTACTGATAAAAGATTTCTACTCAATGCAATAACACAGTGTTTGAAGAGGGGAGTAGATAATTTGCTTCCTTTCTTCTTCCAGTTGTGATCTCCCATGTGAAAGTAAGGACATTAGGAAGGACACAAATGAGACGAGATGGAGATTGTATTTTAGTATTCAAGGACTCAGAGTCCACAACTTCTGCATTACCAAATCCCTAATGGAAACAATTTTTGGGAAAAGAACCTCAAATTTATCCTGACACAGCCATGCTGTAACTCTTTACCCCAGCTTCCCTTAATGTCATCAATTTCTTCCAAAAATATTGATCTAAGAGGAAGCATTTCTTAAAAATATTTTAAAAATCATATGGATGGGTGTCAGAATCTTGTAAAAGTCTGAACACCAGAGCTCTCCATGAGACACTTATGTATGCTATAGCAACAAATCTTCCAAAAGAATATCAAAAATTTATCCAGAAAGGATCATTTCTTCTACTCTCTATAGACCATTGTCAAGAAGATGAAACTGTACTCTTTTCCAGGGATGCACAGTGAAAAGACAAAGGACAATGGTCAAACAGTGAAGCAAGGGAAATTCTAATTAAACATTTAAAAAATCACCATCAGAATGGCTTCCCAAAGAGATTCCTGACTCTTTATCCATAGAGGTGGAAGAGAAAAGCTGAAGAACTGAAGAACACCCTGAGAACACCAAATCTAACCTTACACTTACCCATGATTTGAGCAATTACTGGGGCCAGATAACCTGCAGACATCCCTACATCATTCAATGATATTTTAAGTTTTCCAAGAATGGCAATGACTAAATGTCTTCTTTCTGGAAGGGCCTGTCACACATATTATTGTCCTCTTTTTTATTTCATGACAGTAATGCCTTACTGGAAAGACAGCTTTATTTTTATAACATCCTTAGCCATCCATAGAATTTTAGCAGTCATAATGGATGCATTTATTTTAAGACCTGATGCCTAATGTGTTTTATCAAGAATCCTTAAAATTCTAATTTGGGCAGCACAAATATTATTCCACTGCATGTTGCATTCACAGTCAACCTTAAGCTACCTGGAGATTTCTTTTATAATAATTTACTTCAGTGATTTTCTTCAAGAAAACATTAGCTAATTTTCCATCTGTCTTCAATTCCCTAAATCCCAGTATCTTTGGGGACCTGTCTGATGAAGTTCTTTAGTTCCATTAGTTGATCATTAGAAAAAATTCTGCAAATCATTATCATAGAATGATATCTTCAGAGAATCATAGGTTGAGGCACCTCTTAAAGACAAGAGTATCTTTGCAGTGACGTAAGCCAGCTTGTCCTTATGGCCCTCAGATGTATCTCACCTGGGACTTGTGTTCAACAAGCATGCTTAAATGGTCCATAACTCAGTCTTTACTGTGGGTAGTCATTCTCTGCCCAAAGCTCCTCTGTGACTGTTGTAGGCACAAAGACCCTATGGGACACGAGAACAGACCTTGCCAGTGAAGAGAATGTTAAGTTTTTGGGCCACCTCTGCTTTATCAGTGTTCTTTGAGACTGGGTCACCTACCCTGTTCAGCAGTGGCTCAGTTTTTGTGGCTCCTTTTTTTTTTTGTGCTTGTTCAGCTCTATGTGTGTCTGTGGAAACTATTCTTGGTGCCCTTCCACACCTCACTAATTTTAACTTTGTCTTAGGTTTGGCTCTCTTAATTTCTTCCCTGGTGGTCTGTCACGCACACAGGAGCAGCTAGGACTTCCCTGGTCCCATAGCTCCTGACTTTTGAGACATCCAGATGTTGCTACATCCAGAATGGACCCTTAGAGACGCATTCACACCCTTGCTCCCAAGTTCCCATTCACCTCACCTGCTCACCAGCTCACACAAGCACTCCCACACCCAGTTCACTGCAGCCACCAGCACCAGGGACACAGACCCATGGCTGTACTCACACCCCTACACACCTGGGCACACTGACTGGAAAACCATCACCCAGGGAGGAGCTGGGAAGGAGCTGGAGAAGTCAGGACAGACTGGCCCAATCAGGCACAGAGCATAGCCAAATGAGCTGACCAGTCAACTATCCATAGGCAGTTGCCCTTTTAAGTCCCTTACCTGTACATTTTACCACTCTTGTTCCTCACAATCTACCTAAATCCCTCTTGTCCCACCTTTGCTTCCCCTCCTAAACATCTAAGTCTTCTGTGATCATGAACTGCTTTTCTCCTGCATCACACAATATATCCCAGGAAGAATACTATTGGTTTCCCCACCCTGCCATTGTCTCTCTAAGCTCCCTTGTGGGCAGGCAATAAGCTTTGCCACATAATTTAACAGTCTGGGAAATGCTTCTGCATTCCTCCCAGGTAGTCCATCCCTGCTTCTGCTCTCCCCTTATTCTTTCTTCCAACATTTGACCTTGGTCAGGAATTCCTGACTTGGCCAAGCTGGACTCCTGCCAGAGCTTTGTCTTCCTGCCCTTTGGAATAGGCTACTCTCGTGCTTTGATATTATCCTTTAATCAATTTGTTCTCTTGGCCTCCTTTGATGTTCAGTGGCTCCTGAACATCACATCCTGGGTCACACCCACCAGGTCTCTGGAGAAACCACAGTAATTCAGTCACATATGTTTCTGTCACATTAAACTTAGTGCATTTAGAGTTCTGTATCTGTTTTCCTTCATAAAGCCATTTTTTCAACATTCCCAAAGCAGTCATTTTGACCAATAGTCTGTTCTGATCAAAATATTTCCCATCCTGCTGAGTGACATCTAGAAATGGGTCACTGACTCCATGAGTTTTGAGAAAACTACTACTAGATGGATTCACCCCCCATGAAACACAGGGGAGCACAACTTCTCTACTGTACCAGGTCACTGGACTGGTCTGCCCTGAGAGGTTGGTTTTGCACATACAAACTTGCAAAGTGGAGCTGAGGCAGGCAGTTGCAAAAGATGGCAAAAAAGCTGCAAGGATGGAGGGGGGATCTTCATGAGCAGCCCAATCAGGTCCACTGGGCACTGTGTAAGCTTCTTCCCAGCAGGTCTGACAGGTGACTGACAGATGGACCAGATCATCCCGTGACTCACACAAGAATAAAATAGCTTTGTGCTGGTGGCCTCATGTCATCCCCCACCCTGCCCTTCAGCAGTGCACAAGTGTCATATTTGAGAAAGAGCAGGGAAAAGGGATGGGGGAAGGAGACTGGTGTGAGCTTGTGCAAATACAGGAGGGTTTTTTCTTGAATCAGGAGTTCTCAGTTTAGATGTTGCTTTGTCACATGATATTGTGCTGGCTCTTTCTGATTTCTACAATTCCAAATTGGTGCATCAGCCCTGAGGTGCAGTACAGGATTGAGCTCTTTATGCATGTACTTTTCCACATTAGTTGCACAGAAAGCAGAAGCACTATCATATTTGTTAGATTTTATCTGTATTGTTATTTCTTTCTTCCCTTATACCCTTAACTTCCTGCTCAAGTTTCAAAAAGCAACTACATCCTGTATAGCCAGGCATGAACGCAGGGTAATAAAAAGGTCACCAACAAAAGCTACAAGGCACAGTGGTGACATTTGGTCCTCCCACACTCTCCTTATGTGAGAAGGCATAGGCAAAAATAGTCAGTTCCAGTCGAGAGAGCAAAGTGCATTATTGAGAGGACACAGGCTCCCTGCTCAGCAGCATGGGCTGATCCAGCACTCTCATTTCCCCACCCAAACTGCTCTGCAGAGCATGAAACGAAATGAGTCAACTTCCACATGGGAAAACAGGCTGCTTACAAGTGATACAGGTGAAAGAGATGGAAAGCCCCTATGGGCCTGATATTTTCTGAATCTGAGAAATTTTAGCTTGCTTGCTGAGCATTCCCAAAGAACAGAGTTCTTAAGAAGTTTGCTCTCAGGGGAAAAACCTTGTAAACAAGCTCCTGTTTTGTGAATAATGCTGTACAGCTGTGCCTGTGTGTTTCTCTAAGCTTGACCAATAGAAGTAGAGAGGTGTCAGTCCAATGGACCAATAATTTGCCTTTTAGCACAGCATGTTAGAAAAGAACTGAACAAATTGTAAAATAAAGCCTTCTGATCTTTCTTATACCTTGGAGTCAAGCTCTTCATTTAATGTCCAACGGTGACAAGCCCCAGCAGCCTGTAGTTGGCAAACTACAAATAATGACTCATCAATTTCTAGGATGAGTTTCTGTGCCCCAGGTCCAGCAGCTTAAGCCTGTTGCTCTGTGGTCACAGAATCACAGAATCACTTATGTTGGAATGGCTTCTAAGATCATTGAGTCCAACCTGTCAGGTCAGGTGGGTCTGCTCTTGCATGCAGCACTCCTTGGAGAACTTGAAGCAGCCTGGGTGGATCTTTCTTATAAAACCCAGGGGGGTTAACCCCAAAATGTACCCTCAGCACAGAGCAATGTGTGTGCTCCACAAGTAGATGCAGCAATAACAGTGATGGGAGCTGGTGTTCTTCTGCCCAAGTGGTAGCGTGGTACAGCAGCAGGTAATGGCAATGATCTGCCCTCTACCTCTCCTTCTTCCTAAGGAAGAGTAATACTCATCATGATGACCTTATTTGCAGAAAAAATAAGAATAAAGTGGCCATATTGAGAATACTCACAGAGTGCATAGTCACATTTGTAAGTAATATAGGTATATGGACTTGGGAAAGTAGATTCACACTACTTTATATCCAGCAATTCTTAAATATAAGAATCCCTAAGATCTGATAGGGTTTCTCTTTGCACTGAGAAATCCTGGGTGCTTAAACAATTAGCAAGTCCACAAGTGTCCACTCAGAGGCAGATAGCAATTAAGAAATTACTGATTTTCCCAAAAAATTAGTTCAGGAGCACCCCATTACAAAAATTCAGTAGCAGTGAGACAATGCATGCCCTCCACCCCCACAGAAAGTATTTCTAGTTTCAAGGACTGGTGCACAACTAATTTCTCTTCAATTTTTCAGGATACTTAGAAGAAGAGTTCAGGACTGAAACCTTAGAGATTTGAAAAGCTGCAAGTGTCTAAAATAAAACAGTGAAAAATAGTGACATGTTTTTAAACTCAATGGTTGATTTTCATCTACATTACTGATTGCTTCAGTGAACTACTGAGACATAGGACAGGTACAAATTCAATTACTATTTGAAGGAGACAGGAATTTCATGTAGTAGTCCAAAATTATAAGATAAATGCAGCAAACTCTCAGCTTTAGTTGCTTGGAGGAAGCTGTCTGTCTCTACACTTGCCACACAATTTCATGAAGTGCAGTTGTTGTGTGCTAGCAGAGTCCTGCCCTTTGTATACAAACCATACAGGAAAAACAGAAAGGTTTATGAACTTTCAAACAGTTTTTTCTTCAGCAAAGCACAGAGAGAAAAGCAGGCAATGTTCTTTCAAAATTGAAAAATTGCTGAAAAGATTAAAAATATTTTTAAAATATTATAGAACATTTTAGTATCAGATTAGCTGGCGAGGGTCTGACAGCCAGTTACCTCATCCATCAGGTAGAGTTTATATTGCAACTGCAGCAAGTGGTGTCATTTAGCACAGCAGATTACTTTGTGTCACTACTGTTTGCAGCCTTGCAAGTGAGAAGAGAATTTCCCCTGAGTCTGGTTTACAAAAGAAAGGAGGTCTATGGAATCACTTGGTTTGCTTCTCTATTATTGTCTCCATCAGCCTTTTTCCTCCCAAATTCTTGTGAACTAATTAGCTGATTGCAACCAGAATCTTGTGTACTGGGCTACAGAAGCCTTGTTCTTGTTATTTCTGTGAATGGAAGCCAGACTGTCCTGTTCTGAAGAGATTAACCCTCCCTGATATCTGATACTTAGAGATGAATATATAACGAAGTGTTTTGTCATCAGAAGTAATCTTAAAGAATTTACAGGAGAAGTGAGTGTAATTAGAGTACAAATCGGTGTGCAGTAACATAAAGTGATCAATAAAGACAATACAATACTGAAGAAGAAAACTGTGTAACATCAGCGAGGTGAACAAAAAAGATTTGGGGTTGGGAAGGGAATGCTGATGCTCAGACCAACTCCAGGAAGCTGATCTGGTAAACAGGAATATATATAACATGTCCTGTGTTCCCAGCAGCAGATGTGGCTTTGCAGAAGACAGAAATGGGGTATTTTTCATGTGCTGTAGATGGCCACCAGTGCAGGTTCAAAGATAAGGCATCACTCTCTCTCTGCCAGGCTCTTTTCTTGGTTAAGTGCTGTGGGGGCTGCCACCAGGAAATTAGAGAGCAACTTACAGGTTAAATAATTTCTATATACTGCAGGGCCCACAGCACAGATGCCCAGGAAAATTTACATTTTAGCAGCATCTGCAGAGAAGGTGAGAGAAAGAAGAGTTGAACTGGATGCCCAGACACTGAGTTACAAAGGCTTTTTTTTGCAGGAGCTGGTGTGTGTGATTAGATGGCATATATTTCTTCAGAGCTGTCACTTTGTGCTAGCTGGTTTCCTTGTCCCAGCTCCTTTATAACTTTGTTTTCAGTGTTTATCTCAAACATTCTCTAAATGTCATGACAGCATTTGCCCTGTGAAACTGGGAAGCAGTGAGAAGACTACAGTCACTGCTATACCAACAAAATCCAGGAAAGATATAATTTTCTTAATTATTGTAACAGCCTCTGCTCTTTTCAGATCAAATTCTCTCATTTATAAGTTCTGCTGAGAAGTGACATCCAGAAATTACTGGTGTCCACAGTACTGGGAGTGTTTGGTGGCACTGTGGATATTGTTGTTTTGGAAAGGTTCAGTTGCACCTGCTGCACACCACATTTATCAGCAATTTCTACCATGCAGGATTCTTTCTGTCCTCAACCATGCTTTGGGTGCCAGAAATATCTCCATTTGGCAGTACAAAAAGAAAAAGATAATCAAAAGTTTGAGTGATCAGGCCTTGGGAATAGCTTTATCCCTAGTTGCCTCAAAAATATCATCCACAGAACTCTCAGGTAGCAGTGGGAGCTTGCTGCTTTTGTCTCACAGTTCTATGCTGTTGGATAAATTGAATTTAATACAGAACCACTTTTATCAAGTTCCCTGCTACAAGACATGGTGTCAAGGCAAAGGCTGGCAATTAGGTTCCTGAAGTATTTCTGTCTTCTGATCTTTCACACACACTTTGTAATCATCCCACCTGAAGGTTTAGTGTAAAGGTTTCAAAATGTACACACACCATTAAAAGTTTTGTTTAGATTTGATATCTTGGAAATTCACACAGCTCAGAGCACTCCAGAAGCTGGCTATCAGTTTATGAGATACACTGCTTTCAAAAACTGTGGTTTTCCTCATATAATGGAAAAATAAGCACTAGGAAAACAGTTCAACAGGAATAGAGATCCATGAGCCCTTAACTGCTATTATGGGGGAAATCCTAAGTTTGGATCTCAGTAGGGTCCTGTTTACAGAACTGAATTCCTGTGGAATAAAGTCATTCAGCTTAAGGTCATTGGCATTGGGAAAACTTCTTAGGGTAGAAGTGAAATCCAGCTCACTCTACAGACCTAAGGGAATGCAAGGTCCTTGCTGTTCTTTTCACCTCCCCTCAGCCCTCCTCATTTCACTTCATGTTCTGTTCTCCCCTCCCATCCTATTCAGGGAACACTTTCATCTCTTCTTTGCTGAGGCACTTTTATTATCTTAATCATGCCTTTCGTGGAAATACTCAAGGACCAGGAAGTTTGCAAGAAGTGATTTCATGCTTGCATTCATGCTGGGAAAGAATCTACCACCTTCTGAAACACTGGGAGAACAAGCTTTTATTGTTTTTTTAGTGCTGCCTGTTCAACTCTGCTTGTCCTATTTATTCATCCTGATTAGGCTGCCAAGGCTTGCTGAAAGGAAGCTTGACATTTTCTTGTCTTCGACACTCCTTATGTAGTTCGAAGTATTACAAAATCAGCAGCAAGGACACCTTCCAGAGCCTCTGAGCCTGCACTCACCTTACTTATTTTTTCTTGGTGAATCATTGTCATATCTGAAGAGAAGAAAAAGTTTACACAAATAAAGCTACTGAAAAATAGCAATTTTTAAGTTTTAAATCTTTAACTATTCCATCATTCCACTCTTGAAGTGACTGTTACTCTTACTGAAGCTATGGATCTTCAATACCCAGAGCAAGCAGAGATTGCAGTGTTACTGCATAAACATAAAACTGCTTAGGCTAACTAGCTGGTTTTCCCAACTATAATTTTCCCAATGATATTTTCTTAATTAATGAAACTAAAATCACAAGTAGAAAACATAGGGGAAACAAACAAACAAACAAACAAACAAAAAAACAAAAAACAAACCAAACAAACAACAAAAAAAATTAAATTCAAGAACTTTTCTTTTATTTGTATATGATAAAATAGTTCACAGTTCAGCTGTAAATACCTTGCATTCACATTTACAGGATGGTGAAGATGATCAATGGAGCCTATCAAGAAAAACCCACATGCTTACTGAAAGGAATATGGGGAAGAACTTACTTTATGAGTTAATTCTCGCTGAACCATCTCCTACAGATCTTCCTGCACTGTGTGCACTATCAGCAATGGGGACCAGAAGGGCCACAAGCAGTGGCATAGAGAGAACACTGTTGTTTCTCATATGAAGAGATGATATTGTCAAAACTGCCTGACCACTTCGGGTCTGGCAGCCTGATATGTCACTTTAAAATTGAAGTTTCAGTTCTGCAAAGTTCACATGATTTCTGGGAAAATGGAATCAGAAAGATTCATACTACATGTTTAGCAAGCCACTTGCCAGTGCAGGCTTTGGTCAGAGCATGGCATTTCTCAGGTCTTTCAGAGCTGCCCTGGCTGAGATGTGTCACAAATGCACTTTATCACGTTCAATCCGTTAAAGACAGATGCTTGGTAAGCAATTATTAAAAATCTATGAAAATTTTATAGTTAACATTCTGGAATTGCATAGCTTCTTTTGTTAAGATTTTGAGATTTTAGTCTTATTTTGTTTTGACTTTTTGACTAAGGAAGTAGAATTGCCCTCTTTGGAGAGTACAGTAAGGAACTGTATTCCCTCTTGCAGAGAACACTTAATGCTTCCTTAGATGATTTCACACAGCCTCAAACACCCATAATTTACACACTTGTCTTAGAAATTCATGTGACATCTAATCCTATGGGCAAGGTAGAGAAGTAACCCATTGTGAGTTGATAAACTGTTTTTATGACTACTGCAAATCTTACTCTGCAAAGTTGCCTTCTTGCCTTAGGGAAAGTCAGATTCAACACCTGTCTTGTACAAAACAATTAATTCAGAGCAAACAGACTGGGGTGGTTTGAATTAATCTTTTACTCACATGTTAGATGGAGCATGTCGCTGCAATTATTTGAACGAGGACTCCGGGAGCTTTATGAGTTATTTCCTGGGATTCACTTGTGTGCGTTACCGCCGATAACTTCCCGAAGTTTAAGTCGGGGAAGTCACGGCAAAGTAAGGCACAGAGAGCAAACAGCATCCAGGCTCTCACCTTCCCGCCCCGAGCCCCGAAAAGCCCTCGTCTGCCTCTAAAACCGGAGGAACAGACCGAGCCGGCGGGGCGGGAGCGGTGGGGAGCGGCCCCGCGGTCCGGACCCTGCCCCCGGACCCCCGGTGGCTGCGGTCAGCCCCGCGCTTCCCAGTCAGCCCGAAGATCCGGGGACAGCCCAGGGATCCCGGGACAGCCCAG